>CAKNXH010000111.1:119285-214039 GCA_932178445.1 Andricus quercusramuli
CCCCCCCCCCCCCCCCAACGCCTTACATAATTAGTGGACGCTCCCTTGTCTCTTTGAAGACACACTTTTCTCTTTGAAGACTTTCTCCAAAAAATGCTATCTTTCAATTTTCTTTGAATTTTTAGTACTATTTATTTAACTATCATATTTCACCTACATAAGAAGAATAAATTCGTTTGATGCATAACCCACATCAAATATTTCATGTATGCAAAGTATGTACTTTGATGATTCTTTCAAGCAGTCCTGCAGTACATTTACTGATGGAAGTAGTGGTACTGCGAGTAAGCAAATGTTACGCACCAAGATTTATAAATAGTTATTCACCAGCATCCACGCTATGTGACATAAATGCAAAGAGCATATATGTATCATATAACGTATACGGAATTATTATATTTTTTATGAAGACATACATATGTACAACATTAATCCTGGAAAACTTTGTAGCGACTAATTGAAACTGACGAGAGAACACCTATATGGCAGAAATACGAGATGAGTGGTAATATTTTTGAATTTTTTAAGAATTATAATATCTAGTCTATTAGACTTCTGATGCCGTATTTTTTAAAGCGAGAAAAGAAGAGAAATTATTTTGATAAATTTAATTAATTAAAAATTTACAAATTTACAAATTGAAGTCTTCAAACTCCAACAGTTCTTTTTAGTTTACACAATTTAGAAATTAAAGGACGTATCACCAAATGTACAGGAAATAGCTTTTTGTCAAAATGTCTAATTATAAAATGGTCTTGTAATTTTGAACCTGCAGATCAACAATACTTCGAGAACAAAGTATCAGAAAAATTGACATTTTTTACTCAAACTATTATCAAACTTCCAATGTTTACATGTATTTTAATAGAAAAATTCGTCTATTATTAATATTGTATCCTTATTCCTTCTCAAAAACTTTCGGTTAGATTTCGCTGGATGTCTCATATTTTGTAGATCAGACCCACTTCGGGGGTTGATTTAAAATCCCTTAACAATTCAAGCAAAAGGAAGCAGACATTTCCAAAAAACCAAAAGCTGGGGATATTTTTTTATTAAACTAATTGAAATGAAGAATCACTTAAAAAGAAGTGGAGTGAGCGTCCTCTACAAGGGAATTAACATTTTTTTGGAATCTCAGAACATTTTTTACTTTACTGATGTTTTGATTATACTTTTAGTGTCGGAAATCAATTCACAATAAACATAGAAAATACATCCTATCAGATATGTTCTTTGGATTAATTTTAAGAGCTTTTTTGACATCCCTTAAACATTTAAGCGAGGAAATCGACATTTCCTAAAAAGCGAAATCACGGAAGAAGATTTTGTATCATACTATTGCCCTCGGAAAGCAACTCACAGTAAACGTGTAAAATATATCCTAGCAGGAAAAGTTGTTGAATTTATTTTAAGGATTGTTTTAACATCCTGAAAGATTAAAACAAGGAAATCGACATTCCCTAATCAAATGATTAAATTTTTCATGTTAACGAAAAGGCTTGGTGAGCTTTGTCTGATTCACGCAAGTTTTGTAGAACTTCTTCATTTAAAGAACACCTATTTATTTAAAACCCAGACAGATTAGTCGTTTCCTATGTTTACTGGGGATTGATTTCCGACGCTAATAGTATAATAAAAAAAATCTCTTATGGTTTTGCTTTTTAGGAAATGTTGATTTTCTTGTTCGACTTTTTCAGGGATGTTAAAACAACCCTTAAAATAAACTGAAACACTTATCCAGTTAGGTAATGCTTTCTGCACATATATTAAAGTGATTTTTCACGCCAATAATTTGATCAAAAAATCTTTCGTGGTTTTCATTATTTAGAATTTGAATTTCCTTGTTCGATTGTTTAGGGGATGCTAACACAGCCCTTAAAATAATTCCCACGACTCTCCCTGTTTGAATATTTTTCCCAACTTTATTGTGAATTAATGTCTGACACCAATAGTATAATAAAAAAATCTCCTGTGATTTTGGATTTTTTGGAAGTGTCGATTTCCTTATTTTATTGATATTTTAAATATCGACTTACTTGTTTGAATGATTAAGGGATGTTAAAACAACCCTCCAAATCAATTCAAACACTTTTCTTGCTAGGATATGTTTTCCACGTTTCTTGTAAAATGATTTCCGGCACCAAGAGTGTCATAAAAAAATCGCCTGTCATTATGTTTGTGAGGAAATGTCGATTTCTTTGCTTGAATACTGTAGAATGTTAAAACAAACCTTCAAATAAATTTTTCTCTACTTTTTTCTGGTAACAGTTTTTTTCAGTTTTTTGTTTGTTTGTAAAAGACACTTTTCCTGGTAAAAAGAACGCTTCCTGCACTTATTTTAAAGTGACTTTTTTGCCCCAATTGTGTAATCAATAAATTTCCTGTGGTTTTGGTTTTTTTAAATGTCCATTTCCTTGGTTCAACGTTTATGGGATGTTAAACCAATCCTTAAAATAAAGTCAACGAATAACCCTGCTCGGATATGTTTCCCGCGTCCTATATACACAAAAATGTGAATCCGTCACGATTATGAGTGCAAACACTTTGTTTCAGTGGTGCAGTTTCGAAATTACAACAAAATTTTATAATTAGACATTTTGACAAAGAGCCATTTTCTGTACATTTGGTGCAGGGCTCTTTGCAGTTATAAAATATATTATTAATAGTTACTTTGAAATTATCTTAATTTAAACTTTCCAATTTAAACTTGCAGTCTAAATTAAATTTGAGAGTTAAGCTCACATAAAGTTCAGAATATTTGAAACTTTGCAACATTAATGTCGACGGACTTCGAAAGTATTAAACTATTATGACCTAAGAAATGATTATACCTAAAGCTTCAAATATTTGGAATTAAATTGTTAAGTAAATTAAATATTAGCCTTAGAAAGTTACAAATTTTTCAGGGAGTTATAAGCTTCAAAAAATTTGAATATGATGTTCAAGAGTTCACTTAAAGTCTTAAAACGGTAGAGTAATATTATTTGCTTCCAGGAATGACACTATAAGACCTGATTATTTCCATAGATTTGATTTTAATAAAACAGATTATGAATCAAAAGTTTTTAAACACACCTTTTAATTTAAGGAAAGTATCGTAAAGTATCTCGACTAAGATGGGGAAATCTCTCTTGATGGCATGCTAAAACAATACTCAACAACAAATTATTAATATATAGATTTAATTAAACTGTCTTTCCTAAAACTTTGTTCCTGTGAAGAAAAAAAGTTTAAGCCATCGTTCTTTTCAAATAATTCCTGTGGAAAACAAAACACTATGGCAACCAAAATAGTAACAAAAATGAAAACGATGAGAAGAAAATCGACGTAGTGACTATTGTAGGTAAAAAAGCTGTCAATAGCCATCCATCCATTCAAGAATAGATGCCTGTTCATAGCAGTTCCCCTCTTCATTTTTGGGGCTCTTCAGCATATAGCCACTTTCTAGTTTCGTCGGACAACCGCCTCGACGAATTCGATGCAGGATTTCATTCTTTGCATCGATAAAAAAACACAAATAACCCGGATGCAATTGGTACAATTCTTTGACCAAAGACGCAGGATAAAATCTCTTTCTACAAATTTGAAGATATTTATTCCCAATACTACCTACTTATGATTAAAATCATTCACACCGAAATAATCTATCCGCCTTTCTAGCTATATCTAAAATTTGCAAAATAAAATCAAACCAACAGACACACTCCACGATTCTCACACATACCGCCCCGGTGTGAAAATCCTACACTAGGTATAGCGTCCCGGGACGTATCCAGCACCTGAGCCTGTACGCCACGTTAGGGCACTTTTCATTCTAAATTAAAGACCTGAAATCGTACACCGTCTTTATTTTAAATCAAAACTGATTAATTAATTTTCACAGTGTGTCTTCAAATTATTACAAGAAACATATCGAAAGTTAGAAAATTTGTTACAGTTTTTAAACACAATTTATGATTACGCTTAATATTCCACTCTAAAAAATGTTTTGTTAGGTAGTGAACAAGTTATTATTTCAATAAACGAAGTGTCTCGTCGTCCCGAAATTCGGGATGACTAGCCCGTTTTCAATATTTGGCTAGTCGTCCCGAAATGCGGGACGACTAGCCCATTTTCAGCATTTGGCTAGTCGTCCCGAAAATTATGTATTCTTTTTTATTTCTCTCCTTTTGAGTAAGCCGAAGATTAACAAAACTGCTATTCATCCCTAATTGAAAATAAATGTTAAAAAACGGATAAAACTAAAAGTTAGGTTATATTGTATAAAGTGTAGTCTTTTAAGCTTTAACGTATCCAAATTATGTATTTGCACTGTGTCACGGCAGGCTCAAGGTCGTTCGAAACTTTCCCATGATTTCCGTGCTCTGATTGGACCTTCCTTTGAAGTGATCTATAGACTCTTGACTAGATACACTTCTTGCCTTTGTATTTAGAATCAATAATTCATTTGTAAAGAGTAAAATTCAATCATTATTCGCTCTCGCACTCTAAAACACTTTTTTGTGATCCAAAAATTAATTTAATTAATTCTACAATGATGATTTATCATGAAAAATTTATTTAAACATTTAATAATTCCCAAAAAGCAAGTTCTTTACTGCCAATGAGACTGCCGATGCGACGCATGCGCAGTACAGTTGGGGAGCCGAATTGAGAGCACTGCATCTTTATTCGGTTTTTCGTTCGATTTTGCGTGTTATTGCGCGTTGGTTAACGATCACGTGACATATAGATCAGCTGTTCTGTGTGCCGGCCTATACTGGCCGTAACACCTCTACCCCTTTTCCAACGCCTCGTGGGGGCGGAAAGGCACCCCTGTGACAGGTCACAAAAATAATGTAAGGTAACACCCCTACCCCTTTTCCAACGCCTCGTGGGGGCGGAAAGGCACTCCTGTGACAGGTCACAAAAATAATGTAAGGTAACACCCATACCCCTTTTCCAACGTCTCGTGGGGACGGGAAGGCACCCCTGTGACTAGTCACAGAAATAATGTAAGGTAACACCCCTACCCCTTTTCCAACGCCTCGTGGGGGCGGGAAGGCACCCCTGTGACAGGTCACAAAAATAATGTAAGGTAACACCCATACCCCTTTTCCAACGTCTCGTGGGGACGGGAAGGCACCCCTGTGACAGGTCACAAAAATAATGTAAGGTAACACCCCTACCCCTTTTCCAACGCCTCGTGAGGGCGGAAAGGTACCCCTGTGACAGGTCAGAAAAATAATGTAAGGTAACACCCATACCCCTTTTCCAACGTCTCGTGGGGGCGGGAAGGCACCCCTGTGACCTCACGAACATTTTGACACAAAAATGAAAAAAATCGTTGAAGCCGTTTTTTAAAGAATTCAATTTTTTCCGGTGTTATTGAGTATATTAAGTATAGTTTTAATGATTGGTATAAACTATTTATTTCAGCACCTAAGAATAGGTTCCATATATTTTAAAAATCGTGCGATAACCAAATCCATTTAAAAAGCTTAAAAATAGGTGAAAAAAGGTTTAAGAATTAAGTATACAAAAACTGCTCCTTTCTGGTGCATCCTATAATGAGAAAATTCTGCACGAGAATTAAAGCGCATGAAATTCCTTATAAAACCAAAAAAAAATCGAAAATTACATCTCCAACAGTTTTGGGAATATAGCTACCAAAAACTAGTTTTTATGAAAAACTTTGACTAGAAAAATGTTTTATTTCAGTTTTTCTAAAAAAAACTCAGTTCCTATGCATCGTAATTGAATATTGTCAGGAAATAAGTTAAATTGGACTGAATTTCCTACAAAATATATTTTTTTAATGCTCTAGCTCTAGTAAAACTGCAGTTATAACCTCTTGAATAAAGCCTTCTTTTACGGAACTTATATAGACGTTAAATTTCTTTTGAAGATTCTTACTTTTGTTTTATTCGGCTTAGAAAAATGTACTTAAAAGAATAAAAAGTAAAGCAGAAGACAGAAACTTCCAACGAAACTGATTGTCTATAAAAGTTCCATCAAAAGGTCTTATTCAGGAGGCCGTATAACTTCAGTTCTACTAGACGTTACAGGATACATCGGGATGCAGCTGAAAGGAAAAATATAGAGAAAAAAAATTAATTTTTTTTTCAACTTTTTCTTCACCCAATTTAAAAAATTTTAAAGGGAATTGGTTATCGCAGGATTTTTAACAGATATAGCCTCTTTCAGGTGTCAAAATAAATAGTTTATGCCAATCATTCAATACTTCTGTGTTATTTCCACATAACTATACTTAACAAATCCCCCCAAAAAAATAACAACTGTAGGTTTTTAAAAAATGGCTACGACGAATTTTTCCATTTTTTTCTCAAAATGATCGTAAGGTATCACAGTAATTAGAACCGAAGAAAACGGAAGCATAAGATCTTTTGGATTGAGTTCCATTGAAGCACCGTGTAAAACGAAACTTAATTAATAATGTATTGAATCTAATGTAATATGACCATAATTATTGGCCCTTGGGGGTTTCTTCGCGTCGAAGGAAAACGGAAACTACAATTTTAAGAACATGCTGAAATTTCTTCGATACGCAGTCTCCCCGCGAAATCGTTTCTTGGCCTCCAAATTAGATTCAACAATTCTGAAGAACTGATATTAACTTTGAGAATTCTTTAAATAACAATGTTATTTAGGATGTTAGAAAACAAATTTTCGTATTTTACGAACCAAGAAAAGATACAACCTGATCTAAGAAATGCACATTTAAAAAATCCACTCGCTAATTAAACAATAAAGTTGTAATTTAGCGGCCACTACGTCGTTTTAAATTTAAATTACAACCTATCTCCGTGTTGGTTCGGAACTTTAATCCTGCAACATGATTGGAGATAGGAGGGACTCAAAAAACAACTTACCTTCGCGGATTCCCTCGTCGGAGCGATGGCAGCATTGCCTCTTCAGGCCAGTCCCCAGAGATCCCTTCTCTTCTGCGAAGACCGGGGACTATGCAGGGGCCACTTTTTCTCAGGATCCTCCTGTCCTTCTAAGTTCGTATAAGCTAAAAAACAATAAATAGCTGTCAATTTGATCTCGAGTGTTTCCACTTTGTTTGCATTTATAATTATATGGTGCTCATTTCACGAGCACTTTGCTTGCCGTTAGCAAATGTATTTGCTTCCTCATAGAGAAAGCATTAGTTATTTTTTTAAATAATAGACAAACCAAATTCTTCATTTTTATCAATTTAAAAATAAAAATTTACGAAAAATACAAAATTACAAAATAATACAAATTTTTTTTTTTTTTTTTACAAAGACAAATCAGACAAATGAAATTTTGTATTCGAAATGATAATTTTTCGAGCTGGAAAAGAGAAGGGAAATGTTCTGTCGCACCCTATCCTTTTCCCACCTTTATGATTGCTTTACAAAAATTGTCAGAATTACTCTATTTGAAAATTTATGATCAAAAAGTCTTTTCTATTCGTGCGTCAACTTCGAATTATGTCGATGACAAGAGTTTTTCTGTTTGAAACAGATGATTCAAATATTATAAATGAGCATAACTTTCTTAATCCTCAATACAGTGTATTATTATTATAGATCAATCGATTTGCCTCGAATCAAGAAATCTGTTCCATTCTTGCATCAATTTTGAATTATGTTCTATTTGAATTTTTGTTGTAATTTTTTTATGACATTCTTATAGCTTTTTGGGGTTTTGATCTGGAAAATCAAATGTGCGCCTATTTTTTCTATCGTATTCTTAATCAGTACCTCAAAATGCATAGTGTAAATTCACTTTTTTAAATGGGTTTATATTTTATTACTCATAGAATTCGAAGAATTTCCTACTATAGTTTTAAGTTTTTTTATTATGTTAGATTTAAATGGCTTTTAATTCTAACTACGTGAACAAGGGATCCTAACCTATATTTTTCAAATTTGCAATAAATCGTCCCGAAGGAAATTAAAGACTCTTTGATAACACTTACCGGTCTTCGAAACTGAGAACGCTGCATCTGCAAAAGTCAGAATTTCCGATCGGTTTCCACGAAAAATATGTTATAGAAATATATTTAAAAAAACGGACATAAACGCTTTCGAAAGTACCAAACCCAACAAGTCCAGAAATTCGAATCACAAACAAAATCTGTCTACTTTTCAGATCACAAACGGCGAAAATCACGACAAAAATAACTTTTATAACCAAAACCCCGAATTGCGATGCGACGTTTTCAACGAACGGCAAAAACGTGTTTAGACCTGCCAATACTGTGACATTGTAAAATTTTACAATATTATGAATACAAATCTTAAAAATGGCTTAAAAAGTAATTATTATCCACAAATTTATCTCTCAGACACAAAACCTAGCTTATTTTTAAACTGCAATTCGCAAAATTAACAACAACAAAAAACATACTTTTCGTATTTTCAAGGATTACTTCTCCAACGGCCATTTTACAAACACAAGGAAACCGCCAAACCGACAAAGCTGAATAGTGATTACCGCACAACTATTATAGGATTTTGCACAATCATTGCATTAAATTCATCGCTATAGAGCCCAACGCAAGAAGTCGATCGAATCTTGACGATAACCGATTAAAAATTGTGCTTTTAGAACCGAAAAGACAGAGCTCGATGTAACAATTTCAAGTAGTAAATTGTGCTGGTTGCACTGCTTCAGGCGTGACAACCGCGAGAACCAAACTGTTGAATTAAATTTCAAACGCGGATTTTCGAATTGGAACCATTTAAATTTCTTGCTTTATTATGCACACAAATCTGAATATTACAAAATGAGGATGATCAATTTTTTTCAATTTCACAACAATATTTATCTTTGAAGTATAAAATGAACGAAATTTCATAAAATATCTTTACTTTGTTTCACGTAGTACTTGTAGAGCAGGTTTGAAAACAGCGCGAAAATTTGAATACGAATAATTTAAGATTATTATAAACTCTGTTAAAATGTAACTTAGAATAAATTATGAAGTCCTCCTACTGAATGATTGATTTGATCACCTAGTGTAATGTTTTGAAGTAAATATTTAATTTGTAAAAGCAGTATAACATTTTTATTTTTTAAAATAATACAGCCACACACAAAAAATCGTTTTTCGGGCCTGGAGGTCAGACCATGTTTACTATATGTTTTTGGGTCGCTGAATCCGAATCCGAGGTCCAAAAAACCCCAGCACGTCAAGTTTCTGTCATAACCTCATAAAAAAAAATAAAAAAAAAAATTGATTAGCATTTCGAACTCGAAAGTTCATTGCCTCACTACTCGATTCGGGTAGTGTTTCTAGGTGGATAAATACTACCAGTGTGGGTCCACCACACCCACGACGGGTCAACAACACGCAGTATTCCCCGAACGGTCACCCATCCAAGTACTAACCGCGCCCAACATAACCGCGCCCTCATAAAATTTTATTTTTTCAAGTCCAGAGGTCAGACCATGTTTATCATATGTTTTTGGGCTCGCTGAATCCGAATCTGAGGTCCAAAAAACCCCAGAAATCAGTGTTTTGACACAACCTCGAAAAACCTCATAAAACTTTTTTTTCGAGTCCGGGGGTTAGACCATGTTTACTATATTTTTTTGGCGTCGCTGGATCCGAATCCGTGGTCTAAAAAACTCCAGCACACTTACGTGTGTCTGCCACTCACAGAAATGTCCTCTGGTAACAAAAGGATGTTTCTTGACCTAAATGGAATTATCTTTCAAATTTCAGGTTGAGAGGATTCGAACCACGGATTCGGATCCAGCGACCACAAAAACATATAGTAAACATGGTCTGACCGGTCTGACCCCCGGACTCGGGAACAAAGTTTCATGAGGTTTTTTGAGGTTATGTCAGAACCCTGACGTGCTGGGGGGTTTCGGACCTCGGATTCGGTTTCAGAGACCCAAAAAACATATAGTCAGCATGGTCTGACCTCCAGGCCCGAAAAACGATTTTTTTTGTGTGGCTATGTAATATTCCTAAACCTTAATTTTTCAAATATAAAAAGTGGCAAAAAAAAGAAAAAAACTATAATATTATCCTCAATATTTGCAAGATTACGGACATTTTCAGGGATTAAAAAAAATGTATAGGTATTCAAAGAGAACTAGAATTTAAAGAATTTCAACTGAAAAGATTATAAATTTTAAGCGTCTAAAATTGAAACATTAAATACCGAAAGATTGAAAATTTGAAATCTACAATCTATGAACAGCAAAACTCTAATAATAACTAAAAACTTGAACAATTTCAGTATTAATATGGTAGCCGAAAACATTTTCCCTCACTTTTAATATTCAACGACCAGCATTTTAATCTTATAACAGTTTTAACATAGAATCTTTTAAAAACAGAATAGAAAATAATTTTCAAAATAAGATTTAAAAATTTCAAATTTATTTATTTCAATAAAAAAGATTTGAAAGGTAAATTCCATTTCTAAGAGGACAAATTTCCAGCAAAAAATTTAATTTTCGATCAAAAAAGATAACTTTTTAAGAAAATAGTTTAATTTTCAACAAAATAATTACACTTTCAACAAAATACTTGAATTTCAAACGATTAGTTGAATTTCAAAGCGAAAGTCAATTTTGTAACAAAAATATAAATTCTCATCGAAGAATGTAGTAGTTCAGATTTCAACCCAACAAAAAAAGATTTCTCAAGAAAATAGTCCAATTCTCAACCAAAGAGATGAATTTTCAAACCAAAAAGGCGAATTTTTAACAAATAAGAATTTTCTGTTAAATAAGAAAAAAAGTTCATGAAAATTGATAATCTTTGAAGCCAAAATACAAATTTTCTGTAAAGCAGTTGTAATTTTCAACCCGAAAATATGAATTTTAAATAAAAAACAGGTCCATTCAACAACAACAACAAAAAGAATTTGCAACAAAAATTGTGAATCTGCAACAAAAAAAGATTTTCTTAACAAAGTGTTTCAACCTTCAACCATGTAGTTCAATTTTCAACTAAAAAAGCGTAAATTTTAAACAACCAGTTGCATTTGTATCTAAAAAAGATGAAAAACGAAAAAATACGAATTTTCAACCAAGAAAGATTTCAGTTGAATTTTTAGCACATTAATATGGATTTTCAATAAAAAGATAGTTTTCTACCCCATTAGTTGAATTTTCGTCCTAAGATGATGAATTCTCAACAGAACAGTTCAATTTTCAACCATAAAGGTTGACTTATTAACAAAATTGTTTAATTTTAACTAGATCATTTAATTTTCAATAAAATACTTGAATTTGTAACCAATTTGTTGAATTTCAGTCCGAAAATATGAAATTTGAAATACAAAAATTACATTTTCCACCAAAAAGATGAATCCTCAACAAAAATAGTTTTCTTGTTAACAAAGTGGTTCAACCTTCAATCCTGAAAGTACAATTTTCAACTAAAAAAGATGAGTTTTCCACAAATAATGTAATAATGGTATTTCAGCCAAGAAAGATTTTTATTTTAAATAAAGCCGTTTAATTCAAGCAAGAAAGGCGTATTTTCACAAAATAGCTGTATCCTGAACCAAAGAAGATTAATTTTCAACCAAACTGATACAACTTTATTCAAAAAGATGCAATTTCTACTAAAACAGATGAATTTTTGAACGAAAAAGACGAATGTTCAAGAAAAAAGTTGAATTTTCATCCAAGAAAGATTTCAGATGAATTTTTCACACTATAATATGAATTTGTAATACAAAATTAGTTCTCTACTCCATTTGTTTAATTTTCAACCTGAAAAGACGAATTTCCAATATAACAGTTGAATTTTCAACCCAAAAGGATGACTTAATAATAAAATTGTTTAATTTTCAACCAGATAATTTAATTTCGAACAAAATACTTGAATTTTCAACCAAATAATAAAATGTTTGACCAAAAGTTAAATCGTCAGGAAGAAACAACTGCAAAAAAAAGGAAATGGAAATACAAGGCAAACAATTACTAACAAGAATATTACCCTAACCTGCTGGAAGTAAACGGATTGAAACCTTATCCGTTTTAATCCGTCATGTGTCCATAAGTATCAATTTCAATACTTTTTTATACTCTTCAATCCGTTTGTATCCGTTGGATATCCATCTATCCGTTTCAATAATAATCTTATCCGATGAAACTATCCCTTTTAATCCTTCTGTATCCGTTCTCGTGTATTATTATCCGTTGTTATACTTACACATTTCAATCCTCCATTTTTTATCCGCGACGCGATCCTTATCTATCCGCCAACTACTTAGATTTGATCTCATCACCTATCTTGGATTAAAAATGTATCCGTTTCAAATTGTGCTTATCCTCTTCAATCCTCTCTCTAAAAAATGTATTCTCTTACTGTTCTAATCCATGAATCTCTATCCACCACCCTATTCTCGTCTATCTGAGACCTAGTTTCACATTCCTCATTATCTATCACGGATAAGAAACCCATGCGTGCCAATCATTACCTGCCCTCTTTAACGCGTTCTCTAAAAAACATATTACTTATCCGTTCCATTCCATAATTTCCTATCCGTCACCCTAGCCTTTTGTATCCGCGACCTAAGTTGACATTCCTTGTTAACTATCACAGATAGAATACTTATCCACGCCATTCATTACTTATCCGCTTTAATTCTTTCCCCAAAGAAACAATTGACTGTCCGCTCTAATCCATAATTTCCTATCCGTCACCCTGTCCTTGTATATTCGCGACCTACTTTGATTTTTCTCGTTATGTAACACGGATAGAATCTTAATTTGGGCCAATCATTACTTATCTTTCTTCAATCCTTAT
This sequence comes from Andricus quercusramuli, assembly GCA_932178445.1. NCBI lineage: Eukaryota > Metazoa > Arthropoda > Insecta > Hymenoptera > Cynipidae > Andricus > Andricus quercusramuli. The sequence goes on from CAKNXH010000111.1 coordinate 132,043, forward strand.
ATAATACGAATTAGCATTACAGTTCTCGCTGCAGATATACACGGATAGAACTTTTTTTATTCAAACTGATACGCGAGGATAGAATATTATTAGTTCAATACAGATTCAAAAGGGTAGACGCGTATAGAGTATTAACATTTGAAGACTGATTAAAACGGATAGATATGGATAACGCATATTTTTACTTGAAGACGGATTTAAACAGATAGATTATTTTCATTTGAAGACGGATTGAAACGGATAAATAGGATACCATCTCACGGATAGATACGGATAAAAAAGCTCGGACTGAAACGGATAGGGACGGATTTATAATTTATATTATATAATTCATTTTCCACTTCACGTATTGAAAATTATTCAAACGGATAAAGATTCTTAAACCTAAAAAAAGATAGAACATGATTCAAAAGGATGCAAAGTGCTTAACCAAACGGATAAGAAATGTCTATCCGTCTGAATCCGCTAATGCATATCCGTTTGAATCCATTTACTTCCAGCAGGGTAATAGCACGGAATGTTCCAGGAAACGTACCGTGGGAACCGTGTATAATGTCCGCTGCTTGAAAACGTTCCAGCAACGTTCCACTGGAACCAGAGGGGAACCTTCCGTTATTGTTATTTTTAATAAAAAGTATCTCATAAACCGTGAGAGATAGTTTGAAAAAGGATGTCATTTTTGAGTTTTGAGTACCGCATATACTCCACTATAGTAAGATATCCATATTATAAACTGACATCGATTTTGACCTATCACATACGGTTTACGCGATATTTATTGGTGATAATAATAATAATAACGGTAATTAATATTCAAATACCAGAATCTTATTTGGGACATGTTTAACAGAATCTTTTATAAACAGAATAAAACAAATTTAAATAAAAAAATCTTGGGTTCATTATCCTTGATGGTTATTTAAAGTAGGGGAAACCTCCCTACAGTAGATAATGATTTACAGTAGATAATCTTAATTAACTAGAAAACTGACAACAAATGTTCATTACTTTTGTTAGTATAACGTTTCAGCAAGGATACTATATCCTCTGGCGAACTTTTATTGAAATTTCATAATTAATTAATGCGTGAGAGCAAAAAATTTATTTTTAACCTGAAAAAAAAAATTTCACCTATTCTTTATTCATACTTTTTAACTTAATGAAACATTTTCATGACATGTTAATACATTAGAATCAAAGCTTGAAGTTTAATGAACAATATTTATAAATACAAAGTGGTTTTTCTTCAATATTTCTAAATATTTAAGGACATTTCATTGAATATTACATTTTCCAACAGTAGATAACCAACAGTAGATAATCGGAAAATTACAAGAAATGTCTCTGTCAAAATTGGCAGCTCTGTGACTGTCTCGCAGTTGTTTTAAATTAAAGGTTGTGTTTGTTTGTTTATTTTGATTTGTGAAGTTTTTAAATTCAAATTATTTCAAATGATAAAGTAAGAAAATAATGTAAATTATTATTTATTAAAAAGCTCATAAATTTTAATTGTGTTTCAAGGAGCCTTTCGGAAAAGGTATAATTTTTTGGATTAAGGTTCGTACAAAAACTGCACTTTTCTGTCATCGCAAGTCAGGTTAAATTGTATGAAGATTAAACATCTTGTACCAATCGCACCAACCTTACGAAATATCAGAGATAAAAAAATGTCAATAATTTAAACTTTTGCGTTTTTTGTAAAATTATCGTAGTTTCAAGTATTATTTACTCAATGAATTGATTTTAATTGTAAGTATACTAATAATAAATTATAATTATCCAGAATTGAGTATTCTAACTTGCCCAGGAGCAACACCAGAAACGATTATCTATTGATGGACAAAGGTGTCAAAATCGTACCATTGACCAGGTCTAATAAAAAAGTTTAATACAGCTAATTGATTAATTTCGTGATATTTTTTTCTATAAGAATACTTAATTAAATATGTAAGCTTTATTTAACAATGATCATCTTTCTTTAATTTTGGAAACTGATGCAGTTAAATGCTGTTGATTTTTTCCCTATCTACTGTAGGGTGGTCTCCCCTACCTCTTATAGAAATCCCCTGAGTGTTCGCAAGATTTTTTTCAAAATTCCTCACTTTTCCCTGATTTCCAGGTTTTTCCTATCCTACTGCCACCCTGATTAAGCATTAAATTCTACGAAGTACCTATTCGTACGGCCGGCCGTACGAGATATAGTGGCATGATTGGTGGGGCCCCCCCCCCCCCCATGTAACCCCTTTTTAGCTACCCAATCATTTTACAAGATTGTGTACAGCCGGCCGTACGAATATCCTGAGCCGAAATTCTAAGTGCTTAGAATTTAAGAATGTAAAATTTCCAAGTAATATGCAAATCAAAATTTTGTTAAATTGCATACTTTTTACACTTTTTGAAGGTCCTGTGGTGTATAACCATAACTTCAACAGAATTCTGCCAAACTAGCCCTCAACAATGAACATTTATCTTAGTACATAATTAGGATGAAAACATCCACAGGATAGATGCATATAGATACTGCTTATCCAACATTCTCAACATTGTCGAAGTAAATTTGCATGGTATGGACTTCATTAGTACTCCGGCATAGGCAGTCCTTTGAAGAGACCATGAGCGATTACGTGAAACAGATCTGATCATTTCACTCCATTTACTCGCCCTGTTTAGCAAATACTAAATTTCTGGAATGCAATCGCTATTATCGGGCTATCTCTATTGCTAAGCAGGTCAAACAAGACAACCTTTCCTTCACACTAAACTTACAAATTTAGATGAAATCTTGGACAATTTCCACATATTGATAGAATTATTAATCATTACTAATTACTATCAAGTAATTAAACTTTACCTACAATTTTATCAGCTCTATGAACTTACTTTCTTCATGTTCAAACGCTTTCAAATTTAACCCCTCTAAATTTAAACAACCAATATTACTAAAGTTTTCAAATTTAATCGACTGCGCTATCTCTCACCAATTTGAAGCTTTCTATATTTGTATGCTTCCTTTTTTTAAATCCTTTTAACTTGAAATGTCGAACTCCTTTGAATTCCAGTAATTCAAAAGAAAAAACGTAAACCTAAAGCCCTAAGGGCTGTCCATAATCTGCGTTACGAAAACTAATCTCCTTGGTTAAAAAATCATATCTTTTAGGATGAGTTTTTAACTCTTTGCAAACATTCTTTTTTTCAAGATTCATATTTTCAGTTAAAAATTCATCCCTTTGCTTGGAAATTTTACTATTGTGTTGAAAATTCGTTTTTCTTTTGATTGAGAATTAATTTTTTTAACTAAAGATGTAACTATTCCAGTTTTGGTTGAAAATTCATATTTCTAATTGAATTGATCTCTCCTAGTTAAAAATGCATTTATTTAGTTTAAAATTCGTCCTTTTTGATAGAAAATTAATCTTCTTTCTAGAAATTTCATTTTTTTTTGTTTATTTTCATTGAAAATTAATCTGTTTTGATTGAGGATTGAATTATTTTGTACAAAATTCGACTTTTTCGGTTAAGTTCGAATGTTTTTTATTTCAAATTTGAATCCTCTTTTTCAGTTGAAATATCAACTGCTTTGTAGAAAATTCTTCTTTTTGGCTTGAAAATTAACTTTTTTGGTTAAAAATTTAACTATTTTGTTAAAACTTGAACTATTTTTATGGAAATTAGCCAATTTTGTAAAAAATTTCATTTTTCTTGAAAAATAATATTTTTGACTTCAAAATATTACAATTTTGTTGAAAATTCATCTTTTTTGACAAAACATTAATATTCTTGATGGGAAATTTATCTTCTTGGTTGAAAATATAACTTTTTTGTTGAAAATTCTTTTTTTTTTATACAAATTTACTTTTTCATCTGAAAATTTAACTATTTCATTTTTGCTTTCAAATTCATTTTTTGAGTTGAAAATTCATGTATTTTGTTTTAAAATTGTCTTATGGTAGAAAATTCATATTTTAGAGTTGAAAATTGAAGGGTAGAATTGCAAAATGAGTCAAGCGCCATTTTTCACTTTTGTCAGGAGAGACTAAAAATATGTTGTCAATTCAGCGGGACCATTTAAGAAAAAAATAAGGAAGTACTTTCGAGATACTTTCATGCTCTATCGAACTAAAAAAAGTTTGCTCACAAAAAGCTATCCGGTTTCGAGAAATTGAATGAAACAGGTCACGTTTCGAGGTTAGATTTTGGGTCGGAATCGACTTTTAACATCTTTCAACATTAATTGTGAAGTCAATTTGCAGTTTGAGAAAAAACTAAAAATTTGATTTCTAGCTATTGAATGGACAAATTGATTTCCAAAAAGTTTTTTAAAAAAAAATCGTGCAGTTTCGCGAAATTTGAAAATCCAATTATGACTTCGAAATGGTGTAAAACTGACATTTAAACTTCAAAATAATGACGATAGCAGTAATAATTTTGCATATTTCCAAAAAATGAGGAATTGGGTTTCAATTTATTCAGTGCTGAACGGAAGGGACCCAATAGTAATTAAAACTTAGTAGCCAGTGTCGAGAAAAATGAAATTTGATTTTCTACTTTGTGGTTAGAAAAGCTTCTCGGACTGTGAACATAAGAACACAAATTTTGAAAAATTATGCCCCAAAAAAATCCTTTGGCAGGCATGTGTAAAAGAATTTATCTGATTTTTTGAGCTAATAAACCCGATTTCAAAATTTTGGCGCTTGACTCCTTTTGGATTTCTACCCTTCAATTATTTTTTTTAATGAAAATTCAGCTATCTTCTACAAAATTGTCTTTTTGGTTGAGTTTTAATATTTTGTGTTCGAAAACTTGACCCTTTTGTTGCAAATTCATCTTTTCTGAAGAAGTCATCTTTATTGGATGAAAATTCATCTTTCTTGTCTGAATCTTTAGATCAATCCATTTTGAGAAAACTTTCGGCTGCGTTACTTTTCATGTGGAGTTATGGACGGCCCTAGCTCTAATTATAATATATAAATGCTATCGAAAAATTGCTAGGAACTAAACTTCTAAATGAAATATTCCATATTTGTCTCTCTTTATCTTTATTATAAACTCAATACTTTCTATATACATGTTTTCATACGTTTTCATATCCTCTCTATAATACTTAAATGTGCAACGTCTTACAAAATAGTCTGTCAAACCGCACAATTTCTATTCCAGGGTACAAAAAAATTGGCAATACAAAAAATAGATTGACGCTCTGCTTTGGCAAGTACAAATTCGAGAGTGCTTTCTAAATTTTTTCTAGTCGTCAGAGCCTTCTTCGGTCTATCGCTAAATTATTAAATTCAGGTCTGGATCAAAACTCTCCTTCTACAAATCATATACGTGACTTTGGACTTTGCTTTTCACAATCAGTTCCTTAATTCTCTAAAGCAATGTAATTATTGTTCCGAGTATTAAATCCGATTTACGCAAATACAAATATCTACGAAGATAATTTCATAAGCAGATTTCAGCTTCTAGTTGTAAAATACAATAGCCTGTCGGAGTTTACACAAACGTTACGTAAATATTGTAATGCGCAATCTGCATAAATACGTTACATTAAAGACGAGGTCACTAATATATTCCGTACAATTATTTAGACATAGTCTATCACTGAAAACTTAAATATAACATTTTTCACTCCGCGATTTTTTATAACAAAATCAGGTTAAAACAATTTTCGCGCCTTGATTAAATATAACGTTGACTTTAAAAAAACGTAACGATTTATAAGTCACAGAATAAAATAACAATAGTTTTGTGGGCATGAAAAATGGAGTTTCAATCATTTTACTATTTGATGTCATGGCTTAAAAAGTGTCTTTCTAAAAATATTCTAAAACTGATTTGCGGGCTTTTAATCGTATGTATTGAACGCATAGGCACGAAAGGACTTCCCATTTTGATATTTGTACAAGAAAATTATTCAAAACGAAAGTAGTCGTTGCGAATAAAGCGATAATATTGAGTTTCGTGTTTCAGGAGATATATATTATTACATTGCTCACTTTATAATCCCACGTTAGACAAAATAGGCTGCGAATGCTTTTCAACAATCCACTGCTCATCTATAATATATTTCTCGACGGAGAACGAATCTTAGAAACACTTTCTGCTCGAATAGGATTCTCTAAATGTCTGGATTTTAAATAGGATTCATTCAATTTTTGGCTCTGCAATTTCAGCCCTTGTGAATAAAATAATGAAGAATCCTATCCGTTCAGAACTGAGGTCAAAAAAGTTTCTTCAAACCTCAAACAATACCGAAAAAACTTCGGTAATAATCTAACATAAGGCATCAGGAAGTGACTATCGAAAATTATAAACAATTTTACTTCAGCATTATATGGTTTGGTAAAAATATATCTGCATATTTTTAGCATAATACCTTTCCGTGAGACATTATTACATACCATTTACGACCTTATCGTAACTGTTGTTAGTATTTAAAGATACTGGAGAGGATCCTAAAATTAATACGAATCACAAACCATGAATATCCACACCATTTCGATAAATGGATAACAAATCATTCGGTGGTACCAATTGTGTACAAGTGTTCAAATTCCCGGTTCGCAATCCTCGACTTTTAACCTGCGATATGTCTTTAAAAAAGGGATCAGACTGACAAAATAGATTAGTCGTAACGAAAATCGTACAAGTTTCGTTGAAATTTGGTCAATAACCAGATTTTCCTTTCAAGGATTTTCACTCTACATGATGGCACACCACTTGTTGCCTGGAGTTTCATCAGCCTTGATGTCCTTGGAAATTTCCTTTCCACTCAAATTCAGCTTGTCGGTCTGAAATTTAAATGGAGTTGAAACCAGAGACGGCCTGCGAAAGCTTTTCAGCAATTCGAAGGAAGCATTAAGAAAACTGCTCTCAGAATCCGTTTTCTGTTTCTTCAAGATGTTCGATTCCTGGGGATACAATTTCCTCTTTCTCTCTGAAGATGTTCCGTTGCTCGAAACGGAGTCAGAAAGTCCAGCTCGATGGCGAAGAACCTTGAAATCGTCATCCGGCGACATCGCGGAAGTGTTGACGAAAAGAGAACTGTTCGGGGAAATTCGATTATGTTCACGAAGAGTTACGTGACGCAAACGGCTCAGCGAACGCCTTCCAGAAATGGTCCTCAAAGTCTTTCCAAATGAGAGATCTTTGTACATTTCGTTAACTGGTTCATTATTTTCCTCTCCCGGCTGGGTGGTGTCCTTCAAGCAGTCATTGAGTTTAATCTGGGCTTTCTTTAACGTAATGGAAGAGTCGTAGGAAACACAGGGTGTATCAAGAGTCGCAGCTTCGGGTGATTCTTCCTTTTCTTTTGGTTCGGAAGGTTGTTCAGAAGACTCGGAAACTTCAGAAGTCGTCGATTCAACTACGTAGCTTTCGGTATCGGTGTGAGATTCACTATGTTGATCTTCCTTGTCGAGTTTTTCATCAGAGTTCGAATCCTTGGGTGCCTCCTCAACTATAATTTGAATATCTTCCTCCTCGTGGTTTCCATTTTGAGAAGGTTCTTCTGGAGTCACATTCGAATCCCCGTTTTCGATTTTCTCAGGCTCTCCGTTCTCTCCGCTTCTCTCTTCTTGGGCCACACCATTTTCGCTTGATTTTTCATTCAGTGAGACTTCTTGGCCGTTAGTAACCGAAGATTTTTGATCCTGAGGAGATTCTGCGGTCTCGAGGTCCACAACTTCGGGTTCATTTACCTTTGTTTTGGACTTGAGGTCTTCTTTCGTTGTCTTTGACTTTGTGGTGGTTTCTTCTGCCTCGGATTGCATTTTGGATATTTGTCCTTTCGCAACTTTGCCGGATACAGCCAGTTTTTTCAACTGTTTTGTAGTGGTGGAGTGACGAGTGATTACTTTTGGTGCTGGCAGTTTGCTCTGAAAAAAATGAGTAGAAATTAGAGATGTTAATAAATAGAATTCGTGTTCTTTTTGAGAATATTTTTATTTTCGTTTGGAAAATAATAATTTTGGAGCATTTTCTGATGTAGGAAAAATGTAATTAACGCGAAATGCGATAAATAAAGAAAGCAATATGTTTAATGTGAACCTAGAAAAGTACCTGAATTTCTGAACATTCAAATAAACGAAATAATTTTGTCCAATTCTATTTTATCTATAAACATTGTTCCAACTACAATTAAAAATAATCTACATTGAGTTTATTTGGGTTATCTACTTCTTGCAATATGAATAAACAGTTTAGCACTGTTCATAGTTGAAGGGTAGAAATGCAAAAGGAGTCAAGCGCCAAATTTCCGAAATCGGGTTTATTAGCTCAAATAATCAGATAAATTCTATTACACAAGCCTGCCAAAGGATTTTTTTGAGGCATCATTTTTCAAAATTTGTGTTCTTGTGTTCACAGTCCGAGAAGCTTTTCTAACCACAAAGTAAAAAACCAAATTTTATTTTTCTCGACACTGGCTAATTATTTTTCATTACTATTGGGGCCCTTCCGTTCAGCACTAAATAACCTGAAACCCAATTCCTCATTTGTTGGAAATATGCAAAATTATTATTGCTATCGTCATTATTTTGAAGTTGAAATGTCAGTTTTACACCATTTCGAAGTCATAATTGGATTTTCAAACTTCGCGAAACTGCATGATTTTTTTTAAACAAACTTTTTGGAAATCAATTCGTCCATTCAATAGCTAGAATTCAAATTTTTAGTTTTTTCTTAAACTGCAAATTGACTCCACAATGAATGTTGAAAAATGTTAAAAGTCGATACGGACCCAAAATCTAACCTCGAAACGTGTCCGGTTTCATTCGATTTCTCGAAACCGGATAGCTTTTCGTGACAAAACTTTTTTTAGTTCGATAGAGCATGAAAGTATCTCGAATGTACATTCTTATTTTTTTCTTAAATGGTCCCGCTGAATTTACAACATGTTTTTAGTCTCTCCTGAAAAAGAGAAAAATGGCGCTTGACTCCTTTTGTATTTCTACCCTTCAAATTACAAAATCATTTAAAATTTTGGTAATTTGAACGTTCAAATCTTCAATAACATAACCTACACACGGCCTTTCTTAATACCAACTTACTTTGAATTCCTTTTTCGAGAGGTTCGGTGTCCCCTTTTCGATTCCAGCCAGTTTTTGTCTGAAACAATAAAAAAAAAAATATTTTTAATACCGCTACAGTAGAAAATCAAGTCAAAATCTGGCATTTGAAACATTTAAATTTTCGGGGTTGTTATAGAAGTCGAATTTTAAAATTCCAGGATATTTCCAGCAGGTGTTTCAGGTCAACTTTTGAAAATTTTCCAGGACAACTTTTCAACAATTCCATCAAAATTTGAACTCAAAGCAATTTCATAGCATCATACTGTTTACAGTATAATTTCCGGAAAAATTCTTGTACACTACAGGAGGAAATTATGTACACGCCTGTTTTTTAAGCTGTTATTGAAGTGTCCCAATTTTTATAATATTAACAGGAAAATGTTCCCCTCATAATAGCGCGAAAGGTAATAAAATTCTGCGTCTAATAAAATCAAGTTGAAGGCAAAGCGTTAGTTTTATAAAAAGATATTGCAAAACAACTTCAAATTGAAACACTTTCAAAAAATTTAAATAACTCTGGAAATAATTAACATTTTTTACAGTTATTGCGGTCATTTTCAAGGTAAATCTCCACAGTATTTTATTATTTTGTTAAAATATTTTAAGAGTTTCTTAAATTCTGCACTAGAGTCAAACTTGGTGCAAAATTTCCAAAAAAATGTAAATACTTACAAACTTTTTTTAAATATCATTATTCGTCATATTTTAATAAACTTTAGTAATAATCATTCAAATATTATTGTTTTGCATTTTTGAAGTATGCGACAAGTCCGACAATTCCGCAAAATAATATGCAGAATTAACATTCAAAATTACCAAAGAACTATACAAAATGTTTATTATATCTAGAGTTATTCCAATTTTTCGAAAATATTGAATTTGTCTTCTTTCTGCAATATTTTTTTATTAAATTGACATTTTGCCTTCAACTTGGGCTTATTAAACACAGAACTTCAATAACTATTTGAATATTAATTATGGGAAAAAATTTAATGTTAATATTATAAAAAATGAGACACTTCAGCAATAACTGAAAAATATGCGTGTAGATCATTTCTGCCGGGACTGTACATAAAATTATTAATCAATGCAAATTTTGAAAGGCTTTTCGACTATTAATTCATTCTAAACAAACTTTCAAAATGTAGTAAAAAAAATGATTAATATATAATACAGGCTTTGGAGTCACTTCGTAGATCAGAAATAATATCAAAATGTGACAAATTGCTCAAGTATTAAACTAAAGTGTATTCCGAATTTAAAAGTGTATATTCTAAAATCAAAAAGTATGCAGTGGGAATTTTACTTTATTTTTCAACCGAAATTTACATTTTTCTATTCTAATATTTTAAAAATATTAACAATGAAATTCAATGTTCATCTCAATAATGTTATTTTTTACTCTATGAATTACCAAAATTACTATTTGTTTATAGCAGGTTTCACGGTCTTTTCCCTTTCCCATATCTATTAGTTAAAAATTTTAATATCTGGTTCAAAATTGAATTGTTTTGTTCAAAATATATCTTTCTATAGAAATTTTAACTATTTTGTTTTAATATAGTTAAAATCTGGTTAAAAATTAATCTGCTTCGGTTGAAAATTAAATTTTTTGTTGAAATTTCGACTGATTTGCAGAATATTCGTATTCTGGCTCGAAAATGCAAGAATTTGTTTAAAAATTGATGTATTTTGTTGTAAATTCATTTTTTTGGTGGAGAGGAAATTTGTTTTGGTTAAAAACCTTTTTGTTAAAAATGCAACTGTTTAATTCAAAATTAATCTGTTTTAGATGAGTATCCAAGTCTTTTGTTGGTTAGATCCAAATGTTTATTTAAAATTAAAATATATTTTTGTTGAAATACCAACTATTACATTTTTTGTTGAAAATTCATTTGGAAGTTCAACTTCATGCTTGAAAAGTTGAACTTTCTTAAAATTTAATTTTTTTGGCTGAAGATTCACAATTTCAGTTGAATTTTTTTTTTTTTTTTTGAGAATTAAGTTTTGAACAGAAAATTCAACTATTTCATTAATAACGCATCTGATTGGTTGAAAATTAACTTTCTTGTTGGAAACGTAGAATCTTGGGTTCAAAATTTAACGTTTTTGCAGCAAATTCGCCTTTTAAGCATGAAAATTCAACAATTTGTTAAAAAAAGTTCAACAAGTTGGTAGAAATGCAACTACTTGGTACAAAATTATACTATTCTGTAGAAAATTAGGTCTAAAATTAATTAATTATATGAAAATGCAACTAAATTACTTTCAGTTAAAAACTAATCTTTTTTAGTATGAAAATTTACCGATTTAGCTAAAAATGTTAAGAAACGAAAAAATAAAAATTAATCAAACCAAAGTTGGACTAAAATCACATAAATTGTTTTGTTCTTTGTTTGTTGTTGTTTAAAAATTGTATTTTTCTGGCAGGAAAATAATTTTCTTGGTTAAAAATTCAACTACTTGGTGGAAAATGTATGTATTTTGTTAACAATTCAACTTTTTCACTTTAAAATTAAGATTCTGTGTTGATAATTTTAACTTTTTGATTGAAAATTCAAATGCTTTGTAGAAAACTCATCTTTTTGGTTCGAAATGCAACAAGTCACCTAACGTTTTTTTTATGATAACCACTAAATTACAGTATTTTACATATTATTTTTAGTGAGTATTTTAGTGAGACATGAGTGGACAATTGTGAGAAAATAGTGTTAAATTGTGTTAAACAGTAAGTAGTATAAGCAGAAAAGCGCGAAAATAATTATTAAAGCTTCAAAAATAAATAAAAAGTAAAATGTCCAGGTTCTTTTCAAAATTCCAGGACTTTTCCAGGTTCTGTAGCAACCCTGTTTTTCAATTTGAATTCCAGTGTAATCCGATTTTAAAATCCAGAAACGGGTATTACTGGAGGTGATGAGAGGTATTATTTAAATAACGTACAAAAAGCTAGATCAAAGTTTCTTGTTCTTGCATATTTTTGTAATTTGCGGGGGTAAAAATTTCTTCTGATATTCTTTTGGCATACATCGAAAATTGAACGGCTATAGTCTTTTCCTCATTCAATTACGGAATATTATTTAGGTTTCGGTCTCACCAATCACTTTTAAATTCCCAAAGAATCGTAATTTACAGATAAAAATCTGAAAATTCAATAATTCATCGTGCTATAATATAATGTGGTGATCTACGATTGAATTTCTTTTTAATTTATGTAGTTAAATATTCGTATCATAAATGCGTAAATGACACGAAGACAGCTGGTTATCGATCATTGAACTTTTATTGCTTGTTTACATAAGCATCAACTATAGTCTTTTATTAGTTTTTAAATCACTTCAAGAATCTAATCTCCCTTCTTCACTCTACATTTCTGTAATACTTTGTTATCATTTCAAGGTTTCAGTCAATTCTAGACCAAACTGAAAATTGTCTCATAAATAGAACATCTGTGAGAATTTGGCTTCAATTTAGATATAAATGTTCTAAAAAAATTTGTAAAGAGCTGTTAGCATCTCCTTATTAAGTAACGTATGGAAATATACTGATAGTCACAAATTAAATATAATTTTCAGTATTTTTGACGAAGGAGAGTTATAAAACGATAAAAAGTTATTCCAAATATCACAAATAGGATATAAAGTCCTGAAAAAATACAATAATATGACGAAATCCTTTCAGAGCAATCGAGCATGCAATCTCGAAATCACTTTGCTCCAGTCTAGTCTAATGAATCAATTAGGTGTTCCCGTAGACGATGCGGGTCGAGGAAAAGAATATATGTAACTGAGGAACTGTGAAAGATCTTTTAGGCTTTTTTTTACGAAGACTCATCGGACTGATTAATTTACAAACCTGGTTGGGATCTCGGACCCACTCTCCCTGTCCACGTTCGAATTGGAAGGTACGCTCGTCGTTTTTAACCTCCGACTCTCATCGCCTCCAGAGGCCGCCTTCTTCGGCGTTTTACGCATAGTAAGACTACGGTGTTTTATAAAACTTTAGAAACTTGTATCTTTATTATCCACGCTCTTTCCACTCGAATCAGCAAAAAACTTGCAATTCGAAAGATTGCAAGGCTTTTCACCTAGATGCGGCAAAAGAATAGGTCCGTACCTTGGTTATTATTTTCTCTTGAGCAAAATTCAAGCCGGCTTCTCACTCTCTTAGCACAAGGGGTCACAACATAACTAAATGTTGACTGGATTCGCCTTGAAATGGTCAGTTATTGCTCCAATTTAACGAGGAAAGGGGACAATCCTACGCGGTCTACGCATTTATTACTCAGGACGCCATATAAAATGCCGCCGAACGTTTTCCGGGGAGGCAAACGCACGCGCAGTTTTTTCGATATCCCGTTACAAGGTTACTTTTTTAACTATATGGCTTCACGGCACTGGTTAAGACACTGCACGGGACAAATGCTTTTACGTAATCGGAGAAAAGCCGTTTGGAAAAAAGATACAGATTACCGACAAGACACCACCGAACTCACAGTAAGAAGACCGGCGACTCCTCTCTTTGTGTTGGTATAAATTCCAAGATGTTCCAAGGTGGGGAGGAGGGTAAAATTCCTTTCTCAGCCGAGCGGAACTTGGACGCACCCCTAACGAGATCGACCAATCACGATCCACGACTCACGAGTCTCTAGACGTCATGGCTGCCAGGGATTTAATTACGTTTTTTTTACTACTTCCGCCACGTAGACTGGGTTTTAAAATTCAAATTAATACACAGACACAGAGTAATTATCATTCATTAATAGAATTAATGGAAAAAGGCTTCTTATCTAACCTGACCTAACTTCCTAACCTATTTTTCCTAAAGTTGCGAAATTTGTTTATAATACTTATTTCGTTTTTCTTAAATCAATTGAACAACACGCTGAATTGATTGCAACATAATTTTGGCATTTTACACTGTGTTTAGTTTCTAATTTTTTTATTCAAAAATGCGATTAGGTATTTCGGATTTGGTGGGGGAAATCAAAGATGTCTGCACGCCGAGGGTCAAATAATAAGACCAGATGCATGGGACGAAATAGAAAGAAAAAATATTTTTCAACATAAGTGTATTTGAATACTAGTTTTCTTTTTAAAAAGCTGTTCAAATAATTAATTGAATACATAATTTTTTGTAACGATTTTAGTATTGAATTAAACAGCTTTTAAAAAGTGAAGAATAATATATCCAAATAAAATTATGGTGAAAATTTGAAAAATCATTTTTGTCCAAAAGTTATTGAAAAAATAAAGTTTGTTTCATGCAAATCATAATATTTCTGGTCCTCGGCATGCAGACATCTTGTCAGCTGACGTCACAACTTGAAATACCTAATGTTTGGTTGAGGGCGCCACTATCTGCAGGCGCAATTTATCAAATCGCAATATTTATTATTTTATTAATTATTAAATCTATAAATAATAAACCCTGTAATTTTAAGAATTGAGAATTGTTCAAATATGACTGAAAATTAAGATGATATGTAATTTATTTTCCTAACACAACTATTGCAAGAGAAAATCAAAAAGGTCAAAATCAACTTTGATCATCGGAAATAAATTAATTAATTTAGAAAGTACAAAATTATTGAGGCTAAATATGAAATCGATAATCTAGAGTTGTAAAGTTTCTTGCAACTTTGAAAACGTTTCAACGATTAAAAAATTTCAAATATTGACGCGGGAAATTTTTAAATATTAAAAAATTGTATTAAGTATTAAATTTAACCATCTAATTCTATATTAATAAATGTATATATTAATATGATATTACTATTATTTATAATTATAATATAATGTAATATAAGTATCAATATAAATCAATATAAATACTGAATCCTATATCAACTAGCCATACGCAGGGTCTAAAATGTTGAACACACATTGTACAGTCTCGATTTAAAAGTGTGCAGCTCGAAATCAAAAAGTGTGCAGTGGAAAATTAACTTCATTTTTCTAAGCAAAATTTCCAGTTTCCTAAGCTAACATTTTTAAAGTATATTAAAAATAAATCAAAATTCCTATCCATTCATCGCAGGCTTCATTGTCATCAACAGAAAAAGACTTTTCAATTAAACAGTTGAGTTTTCTGTTGAAATTTATTTGCTTTGAATGAAATTCGTTTTTTTTTTACTTTAAAATTCAACAATTTGGTAGAATTTTTTTTTTACTTTCTTGAACAACAAATTTTGTTTGTTTGAAAATTCATCTCTTTTGGTAGAGACTTTTCATCTTTTTTGGTTCAAAATGCAGCTGCTTGGTCGAAAATTTATCATCTGTTCTGGTTGAGGATTCAATCAGCATATTACTGAACATTCTTTTTTTTATGAATTCAGCTGTTTTTGATTAAAAATTAAAATATTTGTGGTAGAAATAGAAACTATTACATTTTTCGTTGAAAATTCATCTTTTTGGTTGAAATCAATTATTACCTTTTTGTGTTGAAGTTCCACTAATACTACATTAAAAAATGAACTTCTTTGTTAAAAATTCATTTTTTTTGGTGGAGTATATATTCATCATTTTAATTGAAAATATTCATCTATATGGTTGCAAATGTAACTGTTTTGTTTAAAAATTCTTTTTTTTTCTGTTAGTAATTCCTGTTTTCACTAAAAATTCAATTATTCCAGATGAAGATTCATCATATAAGCTGAAAGTTCATCTCTTTGGTTGAAAATGTAACTATTTTGTTGAAAATTCGTTTTTTCTTAGCTGAGAAATAATATTGTTAACTAAAAATGTAATTAAAATGTTGAAAATTTATTTTTTGGTAGAAAATTATCTTCTTTGTTTGGTTGAAAATTCAACTATTAAACATATTTTTGTCCAAAATTTATATTTTTGGGTAGAAATTTCAACTGCTTTGCATAAAATTCGTCTTTTTGACTTAGAAATTCAACAATTATGAAGAAAATGTGTGTTGATTCTTGGATGAAAATTCAACTATTATATTAAATATTCTTCTTTTTTTATTGAAAAATCAACTATTTTGTTGGAAATTCGTCTTTTTGGTTTGAAAATTCATCTCTCTTGGTAGCAATTTAATTTTTTAGTTAAAAATGTAACTGGTTATGTATAAGTTTGAGACAGTAATTTTTTTTACTAATATCAATTAGTGACTGAATTCCATCTATATGAATTAACTATTTTTATTGAATTATCAGTAAAGCCTACTATAATTTATCAGTGATAAATAACTGATTCATATAGCTAGAATTCAGTAATTGATTCAAATTAATGGTAAAAAGTTTTACTGTTTAAAATCTACAGATTTTAAAATAATCGATTTTGGTTGAATTCAACTGTTCTCAATTTAAAATACAAATCTTTTTGTTTAAATATCAACTATTATATTTTCATTGAGAATTCGTCTTTCTAATTCTTATTGAATATTAAAATACTTACATAACTAAATAATTTAATACTTTGTTAAAAAGTCTTTTTGTGTTGTTGAAGATTGTTAATTTTAGTTGAAAACTCATGTCTATCTTCGTTTGAAGATGTAACTGTTATTTTAATTAACATTCAACTGTTTTGTTAAAAATTTGTCTTTTTGCTATAAAATTAATCTTTTTGCTTGAAAATTGATTTTTTAGGATGATAATTCAACTATTTGGTTATAAATTCATCTATAATGTTAAAAACGCAATATTTTTACTCAAAATTTTCAGAATTTAAAGCGTTTTCAAGAATTTAATTTAATATATATCCTCTGAAACATTTTAAATTTGTTCTTATACATATAGTTCTACATAAACTAAATTTTTAATTTTAATAATTTCCATCAATTATTTAATCGCGAGAATATGCTATAATCCATAATTATATATTTTTTAAGTACCTAATAATTCATGACCTAATAAATTAAATTTTTTTAATTCGATGCTAGAGACTTTTGATCCAAGATTCTAGTAATTTTTTTACAGGAGTTGACCAGCATGTTTAGTGTTAGCTCATGTGTTAGCTAGTCAAAAAACAGCAGACGTCACTTAAGTCTTCAAGTCAGATGATTAACCGATTTTCCAGTTCTTTGTCGTAACTTCGCACAAACAAATATTTGCTCGTAAAATTCAAACAAAATGGGGGGAAATTCGCAATTAATATGGTGTTATGTATTTTTAATCGGAGTTTTAAATGTCTTGGGAGCGGAATGGAACACAAACGATTACATGAAACGAGAGCATTCTCTCGTGAGACCTTACCAAGGTTCGAAAAATTGGATTAATTCTTCTTTCTATGCACTTTAGGTCACTCTCTTCTTCGTTTTATAATATTTATATCAATTACACCATTTTCCACTTTTTGTTTTTAACTTTAAATAATTATGCATTGAGAAAAGGATGCTTTGCTCCGAAATCATTTTTTGAGGTTAGAGATTCATGTTTTTTGTGACTTGCCTCGTCAAAAGTTGTGGATATTTAAATTATTAACAAAAAAATTGGATTCGAGTTGTTATAGTGTTAGTTTTTATTGTTACTGGTGCGATAAAACTACTTAACAGAAATTTTTTGGCTTCGCTCCAAATTAGAAAAAATGTAAAATCAATAAACTACTTTCTTACTTTTTAGCTGTTTGAATATAAACTTATTAATTATATTAAAGAAATTTTTCAAAACAGGATTAGGTATGACGATGCCTTACTGGGATTTTATGGGTAGCACCATAGTCACGAATAATTATATTAGGTTAACACCTGACCTGCAAAGTAAGCAAGGAGCGATCTGGAATTCAATCGTAAGTTTTTATTTTTCAATCCTCATTTAATTTAAATAAAAAATTGTTTTCTAGTATTTTGTGTTGTATCATTTTTTTACAAGTGTGCGATCATTATCACGATAATTAATTCAAGCAAGTAATTGAAGTAGATGAAGCTGGTTTCTATTTTTAAGAGAATAAAAAAAAATCTGCAAAATTGAATTTTTTTAACAAATATAATTAATATATCATTATTTTTTTTATTCATTTATCTAAATTAATAGAATTAATTTATAAATATTGATTAAAAGCAATGAGTTTAGTCTACTTAGATGGCAACGTACGTCTTTTTTTCTGGCCAATTACATGCAAGCACGAGTTAACCGATATCAGTTTGATAAGGTTCAAAAACATGTTAATTTCCTTCTTTTCTTCAGAGATAATACTGAAATTCGATTAAAAAAATTATCGTGTCTTATCGTTTCATTTAAAAATTCATTTAAAAATAAGTCTGAATGAGTTGCTTAAATTAACACGAATATCTATTTTGGTCTCAACTATTTTCGAGCTTACTTATATTATAATATTTCTGAAACATGATTCATAATCATTTTCTTTTAGGTCGAGTATTGAGCTCCGGCAAATTTTGCCGTATTTAAAGTTTCTAGTCCGGCAAATTTTTAGTGTCAATAAGGAACTTTCTGTTCCGATTATATTTTTTGCTACTTTGTTAAAATAGTAGAATATTTCACTAGTTTATCAAAAAATGAGGAATATTAAGTTATAAATACACACACAGTGTCGTATAATCAAGAATATTACAAACTAAAAGCACACTAAAGATTTGCTCATCACTTCACTATTCCTATAACAATACACTTTATCACTAATTTGCGAATTGTTTATCTTCAGATTCGAATCTCGAATCCTCACGATCACTCTTCTGTGACCAGTCACTAACACTCGTATTTTTTAAAGGGAGACTTGGAAAAGGGGTTCAAGAAGTGACAGATCACTCTTCTGTGACCAGTCACTAAAATGCCGTACTACAAATTTAAAATACGGTAAAAAATGCCGTACCTGTATACACTACGTTTCTTTTAATTTATTTATTTTACAGCACAAGTAATTAATAATTTAGTTCATTATTCTTCATATTTAAAGAAAATAATTTTAATTTCGGGTAATTTTAAATTTGGCCATTTAGAAGAATTAAATATGTATTTACATTTTAAATTGTCAGGGTGGCCACTGACTGGAAACCCCGGGGAAAAAGTCAGCAATTTAGTTGAAAAACGGGAATTTTTCAGTTTTGTTTTTACTTTTACAATAAATATAGTCTTGCTCTTCGAAAAAAATGTGTTCGGTATTGCACTCCGTGTAACCAAACATGGCCGTTAAAATATCGAAGATCATTATATTTAAGATTTTAAAGGTTATGTGACGTTCAAAAATGACTGTTAATTTTTAAACCAAAACTTAGCACAAATAGTTATTTTTTGCTAGTTGCATTAAAATTCTCAACTTCTCTTCACTTATTGATCCTGTAATATGACCAATTTTACTTCTAAACATGACACTCCGGAGGGTTTCCATATTTTTCAAAATGAATATTTCTTAGAAAGAAAAACGGACAAAACTGTTAACAAAATTTTTTTTGGTTGATGGTTTATCATTTTAGTTGAAACTGTTTTTTTAAATTTAACTATATTGTCAAGTTTGGTTGAAAATTCATGTATTTTCTTAAAAATTAATCTTTTTCTTGAAAATATATTTGTTCGGTTTGAAAGTAGTTTCTTATTGAAAATTAATTTTTTAAATTGAAAATTGAACTATTTTATGTTTTCTCAAAAATGTATCTTTTCTTATCAACATTATTTAATCTTCTGGGATTAAAAATTCATTTTTTTTTTGTTCAAGATTCATCATTTTAGTTGAAAAAGTATGTCTTACTTAAAAAATTTAATATTTTGATGAAAATATTAACTATTAAACTTTTTGTTGAGAATTCATTTTTTTATCATCACTTTGGTTGAAAATTTAACTGTTTTGTTGAAAACTTCGGATTTCTTGGTTGAAAATGAACTATTTTAACTGAAAATGTAATTCTTCCATTTTGTGTTCAAAATGTATATTTTTGAGTTGAAAACTCAAGTATACGGTTGAAAATTCATATATTTTACGTATGCCTTACGTAATTTGTGGATATCCCCTTATAAAATTCGGTATGACTGAAAATAAATTTATAAATAAAATGTTGCTTACGTTGACATTCTAGATCTCCTACGTGTACGATTTTTTTATGCCTAAAAGAAAAATTTAGAACGGTTAGGTAAAATGAAAAATTGGTCAGAGAATATTCAGGAAATTTCGAAATTCGGATTTAATAGTAACTCTCAGATTGCACATTTTTACCGCTAAATTTGTATTTCGAAATATTTGATTAATTTCATTTTCTTGCGGAAAAATTATATTACTCGTAAACTTACTGATTAAATAGTAAATATTTTTTTTAAAGTTCAAAATTTTTAAGGTTCGAAAATGTGAAAATAACGAGCATTTACATATGTTAAGTTTTGGTGAGTAACTTAATTTCAGAAGTAATTAATTAAGAGAATTAAGAGAATTAATTTAGATAATTTAGATAATCAGTAGGTTTGAAATTATGGAATTTTTTTGTAAAGAAAATTAAATTAACAAAGTACTTCAAAATATTAAGCTCTTTGGAATAAAGAGCATTTAAATATAAGACAGACAATACCATTTTGGGCTGTGAAACCTGAAATAACTTCTGCAATAATTTACATTATATACATTTTTTCTTGGAGTTTTAAAATGTTTAATTCTTTTCTAACTTTATATAATAAAGGAATTATTATTGAATAATTATTATTATAAAGAGCCTAAAGTCAACCGAGAAATATCCTGAAATTTTTTTTCAGGTTTGAGTGGCCATCCTGATTATGAAACTCTCAAATATCAGAATCTCAAATTGAATTAAAATTCTCCTGATTTGCTTACAGCCAGTTAACGTGAGGAATTGGGAACTTCATGTGCACTTCAAAGTTCACGGAAAAGGTAGAGAATTATTCGGCGATGGACTTGCAATTTGGTATGCAAAGGAGAGAATGCAAGTAGGTCCTGTCTTCGGAAACAAGGACTTCTTCCAAGGCTTGGGGATAATCCTCGACACTTACAGCAATCACAATGGTCCACATAATGTACGTATTTTTCAGTCTTAAACTTTGTATTACATTTAGTAAGAAACAATGCACGAAATGCGGAAACAATTTTTTTTTTATATTTCATGCAAACGGAAAGCAAATTACTGTAGTCAACTTTTCAGGATCCAAAAATGATGGTTCATGTAGCGGGATATGTTAAAGTTTCAAAGAAAGTGAGTTGTAGCTAAAGTTAGAGGAAAATGTTAAATATTCTTAAAAAATCTATTTTATCGTAGACGAGTTTCTTGTAGACAAAATAAATTCTCTTTCTCTCTCTCATATTAATGGTATATTTCCAAGAAGCAAAAGGGTTATTTCAGAAAAGATCGTCAGAACGTGATAGTGACGTATTTAAAAAAAAAAATGATGTTGACAGCTTTAAATTATAATTCACAGAATTAATATTTCGTTTGCTAAGAACATATGTTAATTTAAATAAAAATTCCATTACAAAAAGTAAATACAAAATACTGCTTCGGAATATCAAATTTTGAAGTTTTAACTTCATATTTCTCCGTCATTATTATGTAAAAATAATGAAATTCAACTTTATTCTAAGGATATGTCCCTGATATTATTGATTTCACTCCAAATTTGGGATAATTATATATCTATGTATAAAATAGACAGGTGAACACCATGAGTTTGGTTAAAGCCTTTATTTTGTCCGTTCAATATCTCCAGAGGAAAAATATACAGGATGTCGCCTAACCTGGAAGACCGGAAAATAGTCGGGTATTACAATAAAACTGGAAAACCCCAGGAATGAACCGTGAATACAAATTCGAACCGGGAATCACATTTAAATTTTTGGAAAATGTGATATTGTTTATTACAAGACACCAAATTTGAGTGTTTATCCTCTTCTTGAAAAGCTTTAGTTACGAAATCTCGCATACATGGTTGTCGTCAACCTGATTGGTTGCAACACAATAAAGATTTCAAATTTTCTGCACCATCAGTTTCACCTTTTTGAGAAAAATTCAATCATTTGGTTGAAAATGCACCATCAATTTCATATTATTGGTTAAAAATTTAATTGTTTATTAAAAAGTTGATCTTTTTTCTCTTTTTTGTTGAAAAGTGTTCTTTTCTGGTTCAATTGAAATATAATTTGTTAAAAATTCCTTCTTTTGGTGAATTGAAATTTATACTTAAATTAAAATGTCTTACAAAAATGAAATTTTAATTCTATCAATAATAATATAATTTTGGTTTGATTAAATTTTACCGCGGCGTGTAAGGGCGTAAGTCCCAAATTTCGGAAATGCGTTTTATTGGTTTAAGGCAATTTTTATGACTTAAATCTTTTCTCTGTAGAAGATCATGATCCAATTTGATTTAGAAGTTAGTCTCAATTCATTTTTGGTAAATTTTTTATAGAGAACTTCTTTTCGCCCGTTGTTTTCACGATTCAGTAGAGTGAAGTAATAGCTCGAATCTAATTTCTTGTTTTTTTTATTAAATGCGTTAAAGTTAGACAGTTTTTTGTGTCTCCTGAAAAAATGGGATTTTTACACTTACGCCCTGATGCCGCGATCTATTCTAGAATAACCTTAAATTCAGCAATTAGTAAGTTTCAAATCGACAAATTTGAATTTCTAAATGAAAGCTGTGAAACGCGGATGCTCTTTAATTTTGAACTTCGAATTTCTTATGCTTTTTAATGTGTGTAGTTTTAAGTTTAGGTGGCTTCTTAAATAGATTTTATATTGTAAGTTTCAAAATTTAGGAGCTGTTGAATTAATATGCTTTTATGTCTGATCGATTTGAAACTTTGTGACTACATATCTTAGATTCAGGCTTCACAGCCTGACCAGTATTTTCCCTAAAAGTCCCCTTTTTTATTTTTTAACTTGAAAAGTCCCCTATTTTGCGAATTTCCCCTAAAAGTCGTCTATTGTACATTAAAATGACAAAAAAGACTCGAGGGGTTGATCACTTTTGAAATCTGGTGTAAATTCTATCATAATCATAAATAATCAATCCTAATTCATTATTGACAAGTCAAAATTATAGTAAACACGGTTCATTCTTCCATTTTTTAATTTATAAATGAAATAGAAATATTTTTCAGTGGATTAACAAATCCTTTATTATAAATTAAAACCACCAAATGCCATCATTCTAATAAGCGAACAGAATATTTCTGAAAACAAATTACAATTCTAAGGAATTCAATTCTTAATACAGTTTTTCTTTTTTTTTAATGTAACAACGAAGATGGTCTAAATAACTGTGAAATCTCTTAAACTGTTTTGAATCTTTTGGAATCTTTGAAATCTTCGAAATATTTTGGCATTTTTTAAATTTTGAATCTGTATGAATACACATTCACGTTCGCTAAATTGTAAGTTTCTACTTATGTATTTTTATAGTGTTTATAGCTTCAATCATCATTTATTATTGGCAAGTAAAAAAGATTTATTCTCGGAATTATTAAAGTATGAATTAAATACACATCTTTTCCAGTGGATTAATAAATCCTTTCTTGTAAATTAAAACCACTAAACGCCATAATTATAATAAGTGAACTAAATATTTTAGAAAACAAATCATAATTTTAAGCATTTCAAATTCTAATATAGCTTTTCTTTGTTTATATATAAAAATGGAGATATTCTAATTAACTGTGAACTCTTCAAATCTGATGTACACTCAGAAGTTGAGTAGGAAAAGGATCAATTAGATTTCAAAAAGGACGCTGAAAAATTCTTTATTTCATTAGCTAAACACTTGATGAATTTCTTGAAAAGGATATTAAAGAATATAAGTATTTTCGAAAACCTGTCTTTTGATTAAGAAAGTATAACACAGAGGCGAAAGCAAATTTAAGAATTTCATCACCTAATTTTAATTTTTATATTATCACTAATTATAAAAGGTTTAATATGAGAACAGTAACGCATTGTTTCTAGGTTGTTAAAAGTTGTGTTAAACTCGTATTTTCTTATAAATATGTGTATTTATTGTAGTAATTTATGTTCTTTGATGGGTCCCCTAAAAGTCCCTTATTATTCTATTTGAAGCCCCCTATTTTTCCTAAAATATTCTTTAAAACCATTGTGTAGCCTGCAGAATGAAGCTTTAGGTGCATGCAAAATTACGCAATGTTCAGGTTCTATTTAAAAAAGATGGTTTATGACAATTAATTTTTGTTACCAGCATCAACATCCCTACATATCAGCGATGATTAACAACGGTTCTCTTCACTACGACCATGACAGAGACGGAACTCACACACAACTCGCAGGCTGTGAAGCGAAATTCAGAAACCTTGAACAAGATACCCTCATTGCTGTGCGGTATGAAAGAGATACCTTGACAGGTACGTAAGTTTGATATCAATTCCTTGATGCATGAAAGCCACACGAGATGATAATTGATGTTCTTGAAAGAAGCAGTTCGATTTTAGTTTCAAAAGAATTTTCAGTTCAAAGTCATTTTAAATTCAAGGCTCGGATCGTGCGACTTTTTAGATTTTTTTTTGAAAAAATGCGCATAATCGACTTTTTTCGGGGTTTCTCAACAGCTTGCTATACTTAGTTTCAATTTTAATCATAATAAAACTTTTAAATTTGATTTCTCATGAAAGCTTTATACACAGACAAAATTTAATTAATAGCGTTTTAAGTTGAATAATTTTTTGATTTCTTGAATCCATATTTGTTCCCCCATTCTCGTTTTTTCTCTTTTTTAAAGAATTCCTCTTGTTCCTCTTGTTTTCAAGAAACCTTCGCATTTTCTCATTTTTTCTCTTAAATGCGAACTGAATTAATAGAATTCAATAAGAAAATCTATTTTTGGTTGAAAGTTCCTTCTTTTTGGTTAAAAATTAGATTATTTTATTTAAAATCTAATTATTATCTCCAAAATTCATATTTTTGGTCGAAAATTTAACATTTTTGTTGATCATTCGCCTTTTTTGATAAAAAATTCTTCCTTTTCGATTCGAAGTTGCTATTTTGTATTAGAAAAGTCATATTTTTTGGTTGAAAGTTAACTTTTTTGTTGAAGAATTAGCTATTTTGTAAAAAATCGTCTTTTTGCACGAAAGTTCAACCACTTAGTTAAACTAGCTGTGAATTCGATTTCGAGTGTTTCCACTTTGTTTGTATTTATAATTATATGATGCTCATTTCACGAGCACTTTGCTTCCCGTTAGCAAATGTATTTGCTTCCTTATAGAGGGAGCATTATTTATTTTTTTCAATAATAGACAAACCAATGTCTTCATTTTGCTCAATTTAAAAATAGAAATTCACAAAAAATACAAAATTACAGAATAACTAGACAAACCAAATCCTGTATTCGAAATGATAATTTTTCGAGCTGGAAAAGGGAAAGGAAAAGTTCTGTCGCACCCTACCCCTTTCTCAGCTTTATTATTTCTTTACACAAATTGTCAGAATTAATCTATTTAAAAATTTATGATCAAAACGTCTTTCCTATTCATGCGTCAACTTTGAATTATGTCGATGAAAAAAGTTTTTCTGTTCAAAACTGATGATTCAGATATTATAAATGAGCATAACTTCCCTAATCTTCAATACAGTGTATACACTGTATTAAAGATTAATAATTCATTATTATTATAGATCAATCGATTTGCCTCGAACCAAGAAATCTTTTCCATTCTTGCATCAATTTTGAATTATGTTAGTGAAAAAAGTTTTATCATAAAAAACCGTGTTTTCAAATATTATGCATTACCATAGCTTCCTTACTATTCAATAAAATGTATTAAAATTATAGGTCAATCGATTCGTCTTGAATCAACACCACTTTCCTATTCTCGCATCAACTTTAAATTATGAGAATAAGAAAACTTTTACTATAATGAACGATTTTAAAAATATATAAATTACCATAACTTCCCTACTCTTCAATAAAATGTAATGATATTATAGGTAAATAGAGTCGTCTCGAACCAAGGAATCTTTTGTATTCTTGCATCAACTTTGAATTATGCTAATGAAAAAAGTTTTACCATAAAAAACCGTGTTTTCAAATATTATACATTACCATAGTTTCCTGACTCTTCATTGAAATGTATTAATATTATAGGTCAATCAATTCGTCTCGAATCAACGCATCATTTCTGTTCTTGCATGAACTTTGAATTATGCTAATGAAAGAAGTTTTTCTATAAAAATCCGATTTTTAAAATATTACTGAGTGCTACAAAAAAATGCAATAAATATTTTTATAAATCCTTCGGCCAGTTTCAAGATATTAGTGGAGAAAATAAGCCCTTCAAATTTCATCGAATTATCTACAACCTTTTTCTAGTTATCGTGTTCACAAAAAAGCGTGACATTCACACACACACACATTTTTAGATTAGGGAGGGTTCAATTAAATGAATTAAAAAAGGTTGGAAAATGTTACCATTACAAAGCTTCCTCTATGAGGAAGCAAACTTCATCTATTTTTATCGAAAGCCGTACTATTTGATATTAAATACAACTGGCAGGATGAATAATAATTTTTTGTTTGAATATTCAACTATTTCGTTCAAAATTCATCTTTTTGGTTGAAAGCCATCTCTTTGATGAAAATTCAACTTTTGAGGCTGATAATTTAATTGTATTCTAAAAAATTTGTTTTTGGCTTGACAATTCAACTATTTGGTTAAAAATACAAATGTTTTGGGTTAAGATTTAATCTCTTATGTGAAAATTCAACTATTTTTTTGGATACAAAATTCTTCCTAAGGAATTGAAAATTCATTTTTTATAATGGAAACTACTCTCTCTTGTTTGATAATTAACTTTTATATTGAAAATTCAACTATCTCATAAAACAATCGTCTTTTCGGCTTAAAATTTTAACGGTTTGGTTTAAGTTTCTGGACCGCGCGAGTAAATAACTTGAGAATTCAACTCTTTTGTTACAAATTCGTGTTTGGGTTGAAATTTCGTCTCTTTTGGTTGAAAATGCAACTACTTTATTGACAGTACAATATATTTCAACTTGAAATCTCAGGAATTTAAAGCTTTTCATATTGAATTCAATATTGTATCTATATTAATTTTATTTGAAAGAATTTATTCCGTTATTTTCGTCAAAAATCACCCTGTTTCCCCTTTCTCGAGAGCATTTTGGGCTGTCAATTCTGACTAATTAAAAGTTGAATAATTTTACATTTAAATTATGCAGTCTCAAATTTAAAACCTTAATTATTGAGTAATTTCATATTTAGAATGTGCAAATGAATTTTCCTGAAATTATTATTGTTAAAAAATTGTTTTTACTTCAAAGTTTATTTTGATTGTGCAAATAATATTTGAAAACCAATGAGAATTATATATTCTATATTCCTAAATAAATAAAGTTATTATTTCAGTCATTCGGTGTGCTTTTTTCGTTATCTTTAAATATTTGATGCGGCGTTATTTAAGCCTTCTAGCCGATCCGAGCCCTGTATATATGAAATATTTCTTAGAAAATATATTACATTCTTCTTTATAAAAAATATTTGTTTATTAATTTTAGAAGAGTATTGAAAATGAAACGCAAGTAAAAGTAATCAAAATTAAAAGAAGTTTCAAGTTTTTAAATATCAACTAACTTATCAACCCAAACTTATCAGGCTTGCGCAAATATAATAAAAATCTATTTATGACCTAGAATTCAGATAAAGTTCTTGGAAATAATTCTTGAAACTAAAAAATGTATTTTTCATGGGAAATGTGCAGGTTTTCAAACTAAGAAATTTGGAAGCTGAAAGTTTTCAAGGCTTCCGATTTAATTTGTAAGAGTTTATGAAAACGAAAAGTGTCTCAATTTATACCTAATTTAATTTAATTGAAAACATATCGCAACATCGCCAGTTGAAAGAGTTAAAGTTTGAGTACAAACTTTCACATTACAAAGCTTGTAAATTTAGGATTAAAAGTATCAAAAAGGTTAAATTGAATAGTTTTTTTTTAACCTAAAATAGATTTATTTTTTAATCCTGAATATAAGTTTATGTTGAGTCTATTTATGAAGGATGTCCGTAAAAATTCCTATTACAGTAAGGTCTTTTACCCAAAAGCCTCTTGGTTTTCATCGCGCATTGCGTCCACTTTTGCCAGTATTATTTTTTTTAACACTTCCACTTCTCTTTCAGTATAACTCTTAGAGAATACTGGTCTCAGATTTTCTGAAGCTGGAAAAAAATTAGAAGCTGACTGCAAATTTAGATTCGTTCTTTAAAGTCTGACGCTCGAGGATTGAATTCCGAACGCGCTCTGATATGCAGATCTGAATTCAGTTTTATTCGCCTTCTCTTCTGATTCAGTTACCACTTTCAGGCGTATAATAGCACCAGCGTAATTATCAAAAGAGTCTAATTTCAAATCTGATAACTACGAAATTCTCGGACACTAAAAAAAAATCTAACGATCAACGTTGGACAAGGCACTTTTAAATGTCTCCATTCAAATTAAAAAAATAAAATAAAAAAGAGGAAAGAATACAGCCTCCAAATCTCCTTTCTTTTTTTTTCTTTCATCTTTTTGTATTCTCACTTTCATTAAATTACAAGCAAAAAAAATTTACAAGAAATCTACCAACGTTTCGGTGTTCAGTCAACAACCTTTTCCAGGCAACAAAAACTAATTTTTCAACAAGCCAAAACCCATGCGAAAACCAAAATCTTCTGCCCATGAGATGTGAATGAACACTGAAACTAATTCTGATCTAAAAAAATTAAATTATGAAAAAGGCGAGAGAAAAAATAAGGAAGGGGATTTGAAAATTTTCTTCTTTTTCGTTCCCTTTTATTTATTTATTTTTTAATTTGAATGGAATGTCTTGTTCAAATTTGATCGTTGGATTCTTTTTTTTTTTCTTTCATTGCCAAGAATTTCGTGGTTAAATTTGAATGTTGGAAGTTAAACAGAAGTTAGAATTTTGATTTATTCTGAATTTAATTTCTTAAATCTTTTTAAACTTGACAGAACTTACCATCTTGATCTTAGGAGCATTACAGACAAAGTACCTCGAGCTAATTGTCTCGTTAATAATGGAATTTCTTTATTTAATTGTTCTTTTTCTATCTAGTATCAACTATTATGGGAACCGATGATAAATGGAAGGAGTGCCTCTCTGTGAAAGGAATAAAGTTGCCAACGGGTTACTATTTTGGAATGTCTGCGACCACAGGCGATCTTTCCGATAATCATGATATATTATCGGTTCGCTTGTTTGAAATAGATTTGCCAAATGATGTAAGTTTCTTGTCCTTATTTTCTTTCATTAATAGATTTTGTGTTTTCTTGGAGAAGTATGTTTTAACTGATTTTTTTTTGCAGCCTAAGGATAACGAAGACAGGGCGAGCATACTTCCCTCGGCAACGTTTTTCGAAGCTCCAAGAGGTGAGAAATATTGCATTTGAATGTAGTTGATTATTATTATTAGTTTATTAAATTAATCAACATTCCTCCGACATCCAAAATGTCTCCAACAGGGTTGGGTTGCTATAAAATCCTATTTTCGAAATTCTCTAACTTTTCCTGGCTTTTTCGTGACCAATTTTTCTTTTCCCCTGACAGTTATAATTTTTTCTTTCATGAATGAAAACAACCTCACACATAGTATATCAATAATGTTAATGAGAATAAAGTGTTTGTTTGAAAATGTATCTTAAAGACTTTTAGCGACAACAGTCATGCAGAATTTTATAAGGGGTCAACCAAAAATTACGTAAGACATACGCAAAGTATATGCATTTTCAACCAAATAATTGAATTTCAATTCTAAAAGATAAATTTCGAACCAAAAAATTAAAGAATTAAATTTTCTATTAAAACAATTAATTTTCAACCAAGAAAAAAGGAATTTTCAAGAAAGTAGTTACATTTTCAATTAAAGTGATGAATCGTCGATGAAAAAAATGAGTTTTCAACGAAAAGTGTAATCGTTTATATTTCAACCAAAAAACTTTTAATATTCAATCAAAATAGGTTGAATTCAACAAAAAATACGAATTTTAAATAAATTAATTGAATCCTAAAAAGATTAATTTTTAATCCAAAGAGAGGAATTTTCAACAAAAGAGTTGAATTTACAATTAACAAAGATTTTTCAGGCACAAAAAAAAATAAATCTCATCCAAAATGTTTAATCGTCAAGCCAGAAGACGAATTTCCTGCAAAGCAGTTGAGCTTTCAACTCGAGAATATAAATTTTTAACAAAAAAGTTGATTTTTCAGCACAAAAACATGAATTTTCTACTAAAATCATCAAGTTTTCAACAATGAAATTAATTTCCAACCAAAAAAGATAAATTTTCAAGCAACAATCGAATAGTTACATTCCCAGTTTAAAAAATTAATCTTTAACTAAAAAACAAACAAATTTGTAATAAAATAGTTAAATATTAAAACGAAGAAATAAATGTTTAACTAACTAAATGATAAATCTTTAACCATAAAAAAAAGAATTTATAACCAAATAGTTAAATTTTCAAACTAGAAGATGAATTTTCTATCAAATACGACAAATTTTCAACAAAATACATCAATTTTCCACTAAAAAAGATAAATTTTCAACCAAAACTAAAATAGTTTAATTTTGAATAATATAGAATAATACTAAATTCAGTTATATAAAATAAATTTCTCACAACAAATGGAATAGTAAAATTTTCAGTTAAAGAAGTGAATTTTCAACCCATGATATTGAGATTTTTCAAAAAAGACCAATTTTCAACAAAATACATTAATTGTCAACTAAAAAATATATGTTTTCAGACAAAGATAGAATACTTAAATTTTCAGTAAAAGAATTAATTTTCAACTGAATACAATGACATTCCAACGAAATAATTCAATTTTTAACCGGGAAGATTACATTTTTATCAATAGTTGAACTTTCAGTTAAAATAATAATAATTTTCTGCTAAAAAAGATTATTTTTTAACAAAATTCTTTAATTTCCAACTAATTACTTGAATTTTTAAACTAATGTTAAAATTTGCAATCAAAAAGATTAATTAGTTACCAGGAAGATTAATATTCTATCACAAAAGACGCATTTTAAACAAAAGAGTCAGGAATTTTCAACCAAATACTTGAATTTCCAACTGAAGAAGATAAATTTCAAGCAAACATGGAATAGTTAAGTTGTCCGTTAAAAAAATTCATTTTCAGTTTAAAAATTTAATTTTCAATTAACAAATAATATTTTTCACAAAATAGTTAAATTTTTGACAAAAAAAGGGGTTTCAACTAAAATTACGAATTACCACAAAAAAAATTAATTTTGAAGAAAGTAGTTCCAATTTCAACTAAGTAGTTGAATTTTCAACCAAAAAAATATGAATTCTCAACGAAAAATGCAATAGTTGATATTTGAAGCAAATAATATTTTAATTTATAACCAATAACAGTTGAATTCAACCAAAAAATACGAATGTTCAACAATATAATTGAATCTTGATTAATTTCCAACCAAACAGTTGTGATTTTTAATAAAACAAATAGGCAATTTGTAGCAAATTGCAAATTCCCTGACTGTCAGGTTTTCCCTAACATTATCTGACCAATTTTAAATTGCCTGACTTCCTGGAATTTCATGTCCTGTAGCAACCCCGCTCCAATTTTATTAACACAATCGAAATTATAAATATTAAAAATGTCGAAGTAAAAAATCTCGAAAACTGAATGTTACATTTTTGAATTTCAGAACACGTAGAAGATCCAAAGCCAGCACCGGCGAGTGGAATCAAGACCTTCTTCGCGATGCTCCTTTGTGCCTTGGTCATAATCGTCTTCGTGATTATAGCGATCATGGTATACCAAAAACGAGCAGAACAAAGTAGAAAGCGACTGTATTAACATATCTCAAGTCCAAAGTGAAACGCTTTCCTAGAAGCTATTCTTCAGACTGCGTCATCTTCCACCTCGAAAAGGAGACTCTCTTCGAGCTTGCGACGAATGCTCAGCTAAAAAAGACAATTTTACACAGTTCCACAGCAAATGAGTCTGTTTTCGTGCCAGTGAATCGTTTATAAATCAAACAGAGTTGTAGTGGTTCCTTACTGATTTTTTGTGTGCGTAATAACTACTCTGGTCATGAAATAAGTTTAATGTTAATAGCAGGGATTCTTGTATCCAAATACCTACGAAAAATGAAGCGTGAATTGATGTCTAAATATTCTTTATTAGTAAGAAGCGAAAACGAAAATTCGCACGCGATCCTGTGAGAAGATCACGTTATGTTACATCACATACAATTTTTAAACGTAGAAGCGGGTACTATCATGTGTTGTTAGTATTTATTGTAGAAATTCCAAAGATCGAATGACGACAATTTCTCTATTATCACCATGATGTTCATGAATTTACAGAAAACAATAACTGTATTTTGTATTTTCCATTGTCTTTTCTATCCGCAGTCACTGAACAAACTGACCAGTTCGCGAGATCATCGATTACAATTTTTAAGACCAATGAATGTATACACTTCCAACTTTGGAGATTGGTTTTAGAGCAAGATTGTCCAAGTGTTTTACTTGGCCACGCGTTATGAAAGATTAGCACAGAAGGAGAAACTTTAACGATATAAATTTTATACCTGTACATAAAAGGAATGAATTGAGACTCAGACAGAGTCAAATTAATCTAAGTTTTCTTTGAAATGTGACAACTGTTTTATGTCAAGTTTGAAAGGTGTGGGGAATTTTCCTTAGCAAAGGTATTGTTTCAGAGATGAATGTCCTAATTTTAAGAACACGTGTAATATAAAAGTTGTAAAGGAGCGAATAAACAATTCTCTCGATTTGGCAACTTTTTCTTTTAAATCATTGAAAACTTTTAATATGTTCGCAATTTGAGTGGAATTGAAGAAGTAATATAATATTTACAATATATTTTGAAAAATTGCA
This sequence comes from Andricus quercusramuli, assembly GCA_932178445.1. NCBI lineage: Eukaryota > Metazoa > Arthropoda > Insecta > Hymenoptera > Cynipidae > Andricus > Andricus quercusramuli. Next base: position 164,910 of record CAKNXH010000111.1, read on the forward strand.
GATTATTTCGATATAGAAAACCATTGCAAGTGTCATCTTATAAAGAAAAAATTAATTTAATTAAGTGTCTGAATATTTTGAACATTTCAGAAAAAGTCGATTACATTTAATTTACTAATACAGGTGCAAACGTATTTTCATTATAGAATGTTTAATAAACGGAATGAAAAAATAAATCCAAAAGGACGAATTTTGGACCATAAAATGTGACTTTTCAACAAAATACTTGAATGCTTGACAAAATAATACAATTTTCAAGAAAATGTTTGAGTTTTTAATCAAATACTTGAATTTTCTACTTACAATGATGAATTTTCAACAAAATAGTCAAATTTTCAAACAAAAAGATTTAACTTCAACCAAAAACAAATGGTTGAATTTTTAAACAAATACATAGTTGCATTTTTAACGCACAAGGATGAATTCTCAACAAAAAAAGTAATACATATTATTTTCAATATTTCAACCAAATAAGGTGAAATTCAAAGCAAAAGAGACAAATTTTAATACTAGAATGACATATTTTCAAGCAAGAAGATTCATTTTCTATCCAAAATGACGATTTTTAAAACGAATAGTTGAATTTTTAACTAGATTAGATTAGATTTTCAGTAACATAATTAATTTTCATTTAAAAATTTTTTCAAGTAAAGAGATGAATGTTTGCACCATAAAGACAAATTTTCAATTAATAATAATTTTTCAGTCGGGCAAAAAGTTGAATTTTTTATAAAACAGTTGAATTTTCAACCAAGCAATTTTCTTTTTGAAGAAAGAAAAAGAAAATTTCAAAACAAAATGATTAGTTTTCTATCAAAAATAACGAATTTTCAACTAAAAAAGATCAATTTTAACCAAAAACGGAAAAGTTGAAGAATAGTTAAATTTTCAACCAAGGTTGAACCTTAAACCAAAGATATAAATTTTCAACTAAAATGATAAAGCTTCAACTGGAATAATTAAATTTTCAATTAAAAAAAAGCTAATTTTCAACAAAAAGATTTTAACATTTTTGACCAAACAGGTAAATTTTCAACTAAAATTCTGAATCTTCAACAATATAGTAGATATTTTAGGAAAAAATATTCTAATATTCAAACAAAAACAGTTAAAGTTTCGAACCAAATAATATAATTTGTAACTAAAAATATAATCTTCAGCTGGAAGCTACTGCAAAAAATAGAAATACAAGGCAGATATGTAAGGAAAGACTATTTTGAATAAATGCAAATTACTAGCAAGAATAATTTTTCAGGGTGTCAAAAACCGTAATCTTAATCTTGTAGCATTTTTAACATAGAATCTTTTATTACCGGAATAAAAGCAACCCTGAAATATTTACCAAACACATTTGCGTCCATGTTATAAGACCAAATATTCATTAGAAGAAATTTGTTATTTACTTCAAAATAGATTCAAACCAAGTTAAACAAGTTTTTGAATTTAATCGTGTTTAAATCTTCTCTAACTCTTCGCGCCAATTAATTCGTTTGTCTTATGCGCATAACTACGTTAGTCATGATTTGTATTCTTTTCTTAATTTCTATTTACTTGTAATCACTTAAGGATAAATATGGATAAGAAATTGCATGACTATATAAATTTTAAATCCAAACAAATCAAGAAGCTCAAATCATCACAATGATAAAATCCGCGTTTTAAGTTTGATTCATTAGTTGATTGACTCGATTGACTCTTCAGTAAACATCGTTGCCTTGAATTCGTCGCGTCGGGCTCAAAAAGGCAGGATTTTAATCGATTTTCGTCAAGATTCGATCGAATTCTTATTTCAGAGTGGATAACAAAAAATCGTGTGCAATAATTAATTGTGTAAGAAGTATAAAATAATTAATAATCAACAATTCGGTAGATTTGACGATTCCATTTCAATGGCCAAGTAACGGTTGAGGGTGGATTCGCAAGTTTGAAACTTCGAACACATTTTTGCCGTTCCCGGAAAATCGTCGCGCCGCGCTCCGGGTTTTTGGTTATAACAGGTGCAGTTTTGATTGACTTTACCCGAATTTGACAGATGCCTTGCATTGGAGTTGATGATAATAATTTGTGACTATTAATTTTGCGGAATTAAATCATAATTATGCTGTATGCGGTTTGTTTACAATTTTTTTATGTCGAGAGGGTTGCACCCGTCAGGCGGTAAAATAAAAAGAATGTTTTTGTTGTGATATATAAAATTCAGAAGAATTTCGGAATGGAGACCAATATTCTTGGATGAAAAGACTTTTTGAGACATTGTAGGTATCCTGTTTTTTGTGATAGACATGTTTGACATTTCGAAATCGATTTTTTTTATGTAAACTCTTTCAACTGTGGAATTTTTAGCGAGGAATTTTACCTGATTCATACTCTGTATTCTGCCTTCATTGTAAGAAAAAAAAACAGTTCATATTCCACTCTTTTTTGTCTACCGAAGCAATTGCAAATTTGAATAATTGGGATAAAATCCTCAATGTTGTTTAACAATTGTTGTTATAAAAAATAAAATAATGTTTGGTATATTAAAGTCTCGTTGCTGTACGTATTCATTTTCGAAAATACAAATTAATAAAATAATTATTAACATTGAGGCTTCAATCTGATTTAATAATCGCATTATTTCATACTTCTTATAACCCCAATTTTTCGACAATCTAATAAATATATTCCTGAATCTATTTCGAGCAAATTAATTGAAGCATATTGAAAAGGAATTTTGCTCAGATATCTAATAATTAAACTTTAAATGTTCACAATATTGCTCGCAATATTAAAAATTTTGCAATTTTGAGCTGTGAAAATGGCAGGGATTTTTTTTTGACAAAAATCATATTTTTTAGTAAATAAATCCATCCAGTCATTTTGAATTTCACTTGATACTATATAATACGATACTTAATAATAATATTTTTATCATCTTTAAATTTCTATAATTATAATTTTAAATTCTAGTTTTGAATGTGCCATTCTAAAACAGTTAAATCTTTGAGGCCTTGAAACTAAAGTTTTTTCTTAAATTAATTTTTAGTTTAATTTTTAGAGGTTTCAAATTTTTAATTTCACAATATTGTAGTTTCAAATTCAAATATTCAAAATAGCAGGACAATTTCGCTATTAAATATTTCAAAATTTCATGTTAAAAATCTTGATAGTCAGTTTAGAAATTAATAATTTGAGATGTAAATATAAAGCAATTTCAATTTGAAAAACTTAAAATTGTACAATTTCAAAAATTGTAATCATATTGCAGCAATCTCGTTTTTTTTTCAATGTACATAATATCTTAAAATTTTGTGATTTTTAGTTGAAGATTTAAACAAATAAATTATTTCAAATTGAAAAATATTTTATTGCAAAATTTCAAGAATGAATAAAAATATTCTATCTGAAGATTTGAAGTTGAAAAAATTAAAAATTTGTTTTTAGAATAAAAATAGGTAAAAATTAAGCAATTGAATAATTTCGATAATTTTAAATGCTTACAATATTTAAGAGTTCTGAATTTTTATGTTGAGCGCTAAATTTTTTATTTTTCACTTTCATATGTTTTAATTTTGTAATTAAAATTGATTGGTGTATAATTAAAATTTGTTTCAGTTTTAAATGAAGTTCGGATTCGTTCATGTTTCAATATTCCGGAGTAAATTTATTTTTTTATTTTTAATTTTTCCTATTTAAAATAACTATATATACATTGAAAGTTTTTTTCGAATAATTCAATTAATTTTTTGATTTTATACAAATTTGTCTAATCATCTTGAATTTTAAACTATAATTAATTACAATTTTTTATTATTTGATTTTGAACGATTTCAATTATAAATAATACAATTTCAATTCCTCTGAATTTTAAATGATCCAATTTACAAAATTCGAATCTTGAAATATTCCTTTTTTAAGGCTTTCACATTGTCCTATTTTCGAAATTTTAATCTGAAATCATTCAATTTCGTGATTCTTCAATTCAAAATAAAATTGTTTAAAATTTAGAGCTTCGACTTAAAACTTATACAATTCAACTACTTTTTCTAATTAAATTGTGCAAAATAGTTCTATATATATTATTTTAATTTCAGACGCTTTCAATTCGAAATTATAAGTTATTAATTATTGTTTCAAAAACGTTTAACACATAATATTTAAAAATTGGTTTAATAATGGATTTTTAAACTGTTGATATGATTCAAAGTCAATATATTTCTTGAAAAAAGTTCCTTGATGCTTATCGACCTCCACAAGTGATCATATATGTGAAAAACTGTGGGTTTCGCTAAGAGAGTATATTTTGCTCTAAACCGGGAAAATTCACGAATATTTACCGGGAGAAAGACGGGAGACGAAAATTTAAAAAATAGTGGAACCCTGAATATTGTATTTATTTACATTCAATTAACTTTTTTATTGTTTTTTTAGCTTATACGAACTTAGAAGGACAGGAGGATCCCGAGAAAAAGTGGCCCCTGCATAGTCCCCGGTCTTCGCAGAAGAGAAGGGATCTCTGGGGACTGGCCTGAAGAGGCAATGCTGCCATCGCTCCGACGAGGGAATCCGCGAACGTAAGTTGTTTTTTAAGTCCCTCCTATCTCCAATCATGTTGCAGGATTAAAGTTCCGAACCAACACGGAGATAGGTTGTAATTTAAATTCGAAACGACGTAGTGGCCGCTAAATTACAACTTTATTGTTTAATTAGCGAGTGGATTTTTTAAATGTGCATTTCTTAGATTAGGTTGTATCTTTTCTTGGTACGTAAAAAACAAAAATTTGTTTGCTAACATGTTTGAATCTAATTTGGAGACCAAGAAACAATTCCGTGGACAGACTGTTTATCGAGGGAATTTCAGCATGTTCTTAAAATTTTAGTTTCCGTTTTCTTTCAACGCGAAGAAAATTCTTTAACTTTGACAAATTGTACAGTTCAAAGATTCACATTCAATTCAAAAAATATAAATCCACGTTATCATTTTCAATGATCTGCATTTAAAAATAAATAAATAAATTGGTAAATTTTCAAAATTATATCATTTTAAGAATTTTATGAAATTTAAGGTAATTTTAAATTTGATCGATTACAATTTTTTTTAACTGGACTCTATATACTAAAAGATACGTTATTTTAATTTTAAATAGTTTCAAATTAATAATTGTTCAATTGTTATTTATACACCAATTTTTTTATATGTGGAAACATTCTCTTAAAATTTTACATTATTTTTGAAATGTTTTCAAAACTCATAATGTTCTTTTAAACTGATTGGAATTTTTTCTACGTTTTTTTTCAAAATCCTGCAAAATTGAACAAATTTCCTTAAAATCTTCCAGATTTTTTTCCGTCAATTTTGACAATCTTTTTTAATATTGTTTATTTTTTTATTTTTAAAGCTTTAACAATTCTTAAAAAGCTTTTTAGTTTTTTGTTTAAAATCTGCAAATATCTATATTTTGTTTTAAATTATATGAAATCATTTTAATTGTTATCTATGTATCAAAATTCAACAAATTCACTTACAAATTCAAGACTTTCTATTTCAAACAATTCCGTTTGAAACTGTTTTGTTCTGAATATTTGATTTATAATTGCTCGTTCAAAATAAGCAGTCAAATATTGATAATAATTAAATAAATGTTCTTTTCAAACTGAATAGGTTAAAACGGATCATTTTTAACTGAAACAATATTTGAATAGAATTTTAAATTTAATAAAAGCTTTTAATTATAAATCGATTAATTTAAAGTTATTTTTAAATTGAAAATTTCATAACGTTTCAATCAGACGTTTACATTTGTTCAACTAATAAAGCTTTCGAACAGAAACAGTTTAATTTTTAACGTTAAAATTTGTACATTCTTTAATTTTGAAAGGATTCAGAAACGTTTTGTAAAATCAATTATTTTTCACTTTTTGATACGTAAAGTACAGTTCAATTTTAAAAATCATCAATCAATAATTTATAGTTATAGTTATTGAGCAACCAAAATCGTGTCTTCCCGATCCAGCGGCCAACCTGAAAATCTTATATTTGCAAGCAGGCTTAATTAATGTTTATGAATTTGAGCTCTTTAGTTAAAATGATTCAAGTATAAAATTCAATTAAAAATTTTTAATAGTAAACTAATTTATAGCAAATATTTAATTTGCAAAAAAATTACTAATCTAGAACAGCTGATTTCTTCTCAGGTATCAAAATATCTTAGCGAATATTTGGTATCAGCGTACATCGTTTTACTAATCAATTTGGGCGCAAAATATATGTGTGCATGTGTGTTTGAGAATTAGCGTCTAACTTGAAATTTTCACACGAAGTATTATTGAAATAATAACTTGTTCACTTACTAATTAAAATTTCTTCCTACAGTGTAATATTAAGTTCAACCGTAAATTGTTTTCAAACACTAAGACAATTTTCCTTATCTCTTATAATCTGATTCTTGTAAGAATTTGACCACACTCTGTGAGAATAATCAATTTTGATTTAAGGCGTACGATTTCAGGTTTTCATGTTTGAGTGAAAAATGTCCTAACGTGGCCTATAATCTCAGGTTTTGGATACATCCCGGGACGTTATCACTAGTGTAGGATTTTTCACCGGGGTTTTATGCGTGAGAATCGTAATGTGTCTGTTGGTGAGATTTTATTTTGCAAATTTTGGATATAGCTAGGATGGTAGATAGATTACTTCAGTGGGAATGATTTTAATTATAAGTATATAGCATTGGGAATAAACATCTGAGTTTGAAGAAAGATATTTTATCCTACGGTTTTGATTCCAGAATTGTACCAATAGCATCTGGATTATTTGTATTTTTTTATCGATTCAAAGAATGAAAGCCTAAATCGAATTCGTCGAGGCAGTTGTCCGACGATACAAGAAAGTGGCTATATGCCGAAGAGCCCCAAATATGAAGAGGGGAACTGCTATGAACAGGCATCTATTCTTGAATGGATGGCTATTGACAGCTTTTTTATCTACGATAGTCACTACGTCGATTTTCCTCTCATTATTTTCATTTTTTGTCACTATTTTGTTTATCATTGTGTTCATTATTCAATGAATTCACATTATCATTGTGTATCATTTCGAAGGAACAATGATGTTTGCAATCAATGATATTTAGCCAAATAGTTTTCAGGAATTTTTCCATCGTCCTAAACAAGATACCTGCTATGAAATTGTGAAATTTTGTAATAGGTATCATATTGCAAGGGTTAATTGTACTCTCGTGTTGAATAAGTATGTGTATATTGTATAATTTTCTCTGTCTATTTCAAATTTACCCCTTATTGATTCCAGAAATTTAATTTTTTCGAAATCTTAATATCACTTTTGGAAAGTTTTTTTTTAGAATATTGCTCTTCGCAGATTCTTCACAAGGCTGGCTGTTTAGGACACTATTTTTTTTGAATAGAAGATGTGTTTGTTTAATCCCAAAATTTTATAAAATAATCTTTACTTCATAATGCATCATCTAACCTTTATTACCCCTATCTTATTTTTATATTTTATATACCATCTACATTCTACATATATATTTCTAAAAAAATCTTTGAATTCTTCAATTCACAATTAGCTGTACAATTTTTATTTGTGAATGTAAAGAATCTAAGAATAAAGATTGGGAAGATTAAAAATTCAAAATCAGTTCAGTGGTAAATAGATTTATTTCAGAAGACTCTTAATTTCAAACAATAAAGCCATTTTAAACGAACTAAATACATCAAGGCACTCCTCTCCTGGACTCCTGTTTGATATTTTGGTCGCTAATGTCCCACGGTTTCAAAATATCTGAAGTTTACACTCTTGTCAAAAATCAAGTGTTTTTATCTCCCAATTTGAAAGTAGGTCTAACATTTATAGTCTACACTACAAACTATAAAAACCTGTATAACAGTTTTGTACACTCTAATTCACAAAGTCTTTTAACTTTTGAATAAAATTTAATATAAAAAATAAATGGTAGTTTTCAGAAAGAATTTTCTTAAAGCACATTCCAAAAGTCGAAATAACATAGAGAAACTTCTGTTGAAGGTTCTAATATCGAGTAACGTGTTCAGATCTAGGTTTCCGAGTCAATAGACTTTGTTCTTAATTTAAATTCAGAGTTTCGGCTCTTTAATTCTTTTCTAAATTATTAAAACTCCAATTAAATAATTTTAATTTTAAAGTTTAGTTAAAAGCTCTCAATATTTCCAAGAACCTAATAATATAAGTATTCTATAACAAAATTGTTCAAATTCAAAAGCTGTCAACTTTGGAAGCGCTTGAAATTTTTATTTGCTAACTTTAGAAGCACCAGAAATTTCAAATGTTTTAATAACAGAGCACCCGACGTTGAATTTCCTATACTCTAAACATTAATTATCGACAAAAAATAATTATCATTAAATGAATCTAAAAAATTATCTACAGACTAAGACACAATGCTAAGCGTTTACTCCAATTTCAAGAAATTGAATCCCTGTTTTCTCAAGAAAAAGGAGAACTAATTAATTAGCCCTATTTATAACACAATACAAAAATATCAGACTCATTTCAATACTTTCCTGTTCGTAACACTCAGGAAAATACACTTAAACAGAATTATTACAGACGAATTCTAAATATACTGATATCGTTTGTTCGTAAATGTACGAGTTCCTATTGAAATCTATGTAATCTAAAATGCCTGAGTCAAAGGTAACAAAAAATTGAACTGGTTTGAAGAGGTTCAAACCTTGGTTTAGGTAAACGCGCGCGCCCAGTGGATAAATTATATAAATAATATTCAATCGGAATAGAAACTACAATCGATTAAACAAGAACAGGAATCTGTGTTTTGTCTGGAATTTTCCCGGTTCCCTGATTCTACTATTAAATGACAACCGACTTTATATCTATTTGAATGATTAACAGAGGATCGAAGGACATGATCATTTAAATATCACTATGGGATTTAACAAGAAATTCAGAACAGTCTTTAAACCTAAGAAGACATCCTTCAAAATCGATTTTAAGTTTATCTGATACCTAAACCGCTTAGACGCTTTCAAATCGATAGTGTGACAAGCAAGACATCCAGCTTCTTCTAAATCGATGTGCGGTTCCGAACCTCCCAGTAAAGATTCGCTTTCCAATCCACTATTTAAAAGCGATCCAGAGAACCAAATTTTATCCCCAGGGTAAATATTTAAACTAAAGTTTTTGAATGATTGATCCCCAAGTAAAATAACCTCTGCATTGCTTCCCCACATTCCGCTCTTCATTTTGACGGAAATTTCAAATTCGTACCAATCCCAGTCTGCGAGATGACATCTGTTTTTTCTTTTTTGGATATCGAGGAAGGTTCGGCAGTCGCTTTTGCGAATGTCGTTTCCAGATTTGCAATCCTCGTCCTGATATCGTTTTCCTAACAAGCAGCTGATAGGGACTTTTACTAGTTCTGGGAGTTTATTTACTACCAGTGCGACGTTATTTTTAACTGATTTTAGTCGAACGTTGGTCACGTAGCCTTCCCAGGAAATTAAGATTCCTTCAAGGTGGGCACAGTGGACTTGTACCTGAGCTTTTGAGGATGTTTCCTCCCATGCTGGTTGGTGACAGTGGTTTTGGTATTGTTCCCATGAGAGAGTTGGCATAATTTCGTAGGGACTTGAGCCAACTTCTTGTTTGTAACCAATTATCATTGGCCATGAGAGGAAGATGCCGGCTACGAATCCGAGAGCGAGCTGAAAAAAAATATTAGTGTTAGATTTTGAAAACGTTGACTGCAGTTTTTTTAGATGAAAAGATGAAAAAAAATTCAAATAGTTCAGAATGACAACTAGGTAAAGCCCATTTTGTTTTTCCTGTCCTACTCGGAAGTGATGAAATTAAACTTATGTTTTCTGTTACGTGTGATGTTTTTTGTAATAAAATATCATTTATGTGACTCCGGTGCATTAACGCGTTTTTATGCGACAGCGTAGAGTATCGTAATGTTGTACATTACGATACAGCGGAAGATCACTCTTCACATTACACTCCGCTGTATCGTAATGTACAACATTACGATACTGTACGCTTTCACAACAAAACTCGCGTAAAGACCCTCATTATGCACCTCGGCGCATAATATACTATTACAAACCCTTTTGAACTTTTTTTCGAATTAAAACATGAAAAAAGGGGTTCCTACACGACAGAGAATTCTGGAGTGTCAGGGAATTTTCGATAAACTGAAGTTGAAATTAATTTTATTATTTTGTTGGAAATTCAACTGTTTTGTTGAAAAGTAATCTGTTACGGTTGAGGTTTCAACTATTTTGTTGAAAATTCGTCTCTTTTGGTTGAATTCAAATGTTTCTGGTATAAAATTACAATCTTTTTGCTTTGAAATATCAAATATTACATTTTTCTTCAAGAATTCATATTTTTTGTCGTTGAAAATGCAACTACTTAGTTGAGAGTAGAGCTACTTTGCTGAAAATTCATTTTTTGTTGTTAAAGATTCAAAAGTTTGTTTAGAATGTTATTTTTTGGTTGAAGATTCATCATTTTAGTTAATAATTCATTCTGTTTGTTTGTTTAAAAGTTTAACTATTTTGCTGAAAATGCATCTATTTATTAAAATTTAATCTTTTTGGTTGAAAATTCCACTATTTTGCTGAACATTCTTTTTTTGCTTTGTTTGAAAATAATTTATTTCAATTGAAAATTCAATTATTCAATTTTTGGTTTCAACTTTACCTTCTTCAGTTGAAAACTCAACTATTTGGTTAAAAATTCATTTTTTGGTTGAAGGTTCATCATTGTGGTTTAAAATTAATTTCTTTTTTAGTTTGAAATTCAACTATTTGGTTGAAAGTTTATGAATTTTGTTGAAAAGTCGTCTTTTTGATATTAAATTAATCTTCTTGGTTGAAAATTAATCTTTTTATCTAAAAAATTAACTATTAATGTTCAGAACTATTACGAAACAGAAAGATCCCCGGCGCCCCCCACCCTTCCACGTAATTTGTTGATGACCCATTATAAAGTTCTGTTTGACTATCGTCACTAGAAGTTTTTAAGATAAATTTTGAATCCTAAATTTCAGTTGCATTAACATTATTGATTTTCGACATGTAAGCCTTTTTTCATATATGTAAGGAAAATTTGTAACGGTCAGGTAAAATGACAAATTGATCAAGAAAAAGTTCGGAAACTTCGAAATTGGGATTTTGTAGGAACCCTGAAAAATTAAGTCTAAAATAAATGAGAATGACAACTAGGTAAAGCCCACTTCGGTTTTCATCCCTCTCACTCAGAAGTAATGAGAAGGATTACACTTATGTTTTCTGTTACATGTAATGATCTTTTTTTGTAGCAAAAGATCATTTTCAAACCCCCTTGAAGTTTATTTATAAATTTTATGCATTTAAAAATACATTTTAATATAATTGAGTATGTCAACTAGGTAAAGCACATTTTTTTTCTCTCTCCTACTTTGAAAAAATTTTTTTGTTAATGTAAAATTCCTTTTTTGGGCTTTACCTAGTTGTCATTATCAGTGTCTCATTTAAATTCAGGAACAATGACAGAAACTTACCTGAACGCAGGTGATAATCCAGTTAAACTTCGCAGCCCGGACTTTCCTCAGATACCAAGAAGCCAAAAATGGCAGTCCTCCCAACAAAGCAGTAAGGGCGATTCTCATAGCTAGGTCGCTTTCCGAAAGATATTTAGCCGTCGCCACAATCGGGAGAACAATGGAAGCCAGTCCAGCAATCGGTAAAAATAGAACCATTCCAACCAATGCAAGAGTCCCTCTAATCAATCCATACCAGGTAGCACCTTGCGAAGAAAGAATCGCAATTTGCCACCAGCTCAAAGTAACACAATGCGGGATCAAAGTTTTGTACGTTCCCCTCCATCCTTCTCTCGCAGCCATTTTCGCAAAGACTGCCGGAATCAAAAGATAAAAGACAGCTCGAAAGTTCAGACAAAACTCGATTCCATTTCCAACAACATAGGATGCAAAAGTCGGAACTCTAATGTCCAAAAACCTCCAGGTCTGAGCAACAACAATGTCAGTTTCATATGGATATTTGGCCAAGACGTGGACTCCAAAACTAAAGAGAGCTAATATATCCGGCATTTTTGAAGAATCTTTCCATGCGAAATTGATTAGAGTGACAAGAGTCAACGAGAGAGCGACGATAGTGAATTCTGATTGCGGAGTCCACTGATGAGCGATGATCGGATAAATCATCAGATTCAGGAGTAGAGCTAGGAAAAAGTGACCGTAAGGTTTTAAGTTATTGCGACAGAATTGATATTCCGCTTCTTCTGGGTTTAGATTTCCACCTGAGTAGCTGAGGAAGAGTCCAGACCAAAGACGGAAATCTGTGAGTTCACGTTTCCGTTGTAACATTTGGAAGGTGGAAACCACCATGACGATGAACGAGAGGTAGTAGAGAGCCATCGGGACGAAAAGTATGAGACTTTCGGTTCCGAACATTGAATAGAGGAGAAGTAGAAGTAAAGTGTGAACGTGTGTCGTGAAGAAGAGTTTTCTGAATGGCATTGATCTTCTGCCTAAAGTATCGATGAGCCAAGAGTAGAGACGTTTCAGGGAAGCTAGGGGATGAACAAAAGGTCTCTGGAGTAAGGGAACTGTGTCTAGGTCCATTTGGTTTGAATCTACAAGACAAAGGGCGTTTGAAACGATTGGAAGAAGACCTCGAGCATAACTCGCTGCAGCTGATACCAGAACAGATTCTGTTATCTTTTCCCCTTGATGATCTGACCAGTCTGAAAATTGAATATCGTATTATTAGGGGACGTACGAAACATTAATTGATGAATAAGTAAAGTAAATAGCAAAGTATTTGAATATATTTACAGACTGTACAATTTTATCCCCCTTTTATAAAAGAATTCCTTTTTCTTCCCCTATTTTCAAGAAAATGTCCCTTTTCCTAATTTTTCGCTCAAATGCGACTTGGATTAATAGAATCAAATATGAAAATACAAAATTGCCAATTATTTTTGATTGAAAAGTCTAATAATAAGTATTTGGTTAAGGATTAATCCCTTTTGGTTAAAGCTTCTAAAATTTGCTTCAAAATTTAATTGTTTTATTCAAAATTCAACTATTTTGTTAAAAAGTAATTTTTTAGATGGAAAATTCAACTAGTTGATTAAAAGTGGAACTACTTTGTTAAAAATTCATTTAAAAGGTTGAAGATTTAATTTTTTGTTGAAATTATTTTTTTGTTTTGAAAATTTTTCTGGCTAAAAATTTATCATCTTTAGTTTAAAATTCTACTATCACATTTCTCGTTGAAAATTCATCATTTTTGGTTAAAAGTTTAACTACTTTGTGAAAAATTATTTTTATTGTTCGAAGATTTAACTATTTTTCTAAAAATTCGTTTTTTCTTTGATTTGAAATTTTTAAACTTAAAATTTAATCAATCCATTTTTGATTGAAAATGGATCGTTTTTAGTTGAAAATTCAACAGTTTTGTAAAGAATTCGCCTTTCCTGGCTTAAAAATTCAACAAATTGGTTTAAAAAAATTTGTTCCTCTTGACTGAAAAATCTTTCTTGGTTGAAAATTCAACTCTCCTTGAAAATTTAACTCAATTGAATTCCACTTAAAGTAATCTGTTTTGTTCAAGGATTCATCCATTTTATTGGAAATTTTTCTTTTTGGTTGGACTGAACTGTTTTTGATTTAAAATTAAAATACTTTTTGGTTGAAATATCAACTATTATATTACTTCTTGAGAATGCATATTTTTTTATTAAAAATTCAACTACTTGGTTAAAAGTTGAACACCTTGGTTAACATTTTTTTTAGAATATTCATTGTTTTGGTTGAAAATTCATCTCTTCGGTTGAAAACTCATTTTGTTTTAGTTTCTAAATTAAATTTTTAACTGAAATTTCAACTACATATTCGAATTTGGTTGATAATTTATCTTTTTTATTTGAAAATTCAACTATTTGATTAAAAATACATCTTTTTATGTCGAAAAATCAACTATTTGGTTAAAAATAAAAATGTTTTGATGAAAATTACTCCCTTGTCCATAAAAGTTTACCTAGTTGGTTGTAAATGCCATTATCTGGTTCAGAAATAATTTCTTTTTCAAAAATTCAACTGTTGGGTTAAAAAGTCAAAATTTTTTTGTCGAAAATTCAACTATTTTGTTGAAAATTTGTCTTTTTGGATAGAAAATTCAACATTATGGATTGAAAATTCATCTTTTTTGGTTAAAAATTCATCTATCTTAGTTGAAAATTCAACAATCTTCTAACAAATTCATCTCGTTGGCTTGAAATTGCAACTGTTTTTGCTTAAAATTTAAACTTATTTGTTTGAAAATTCATCTTTGTAGATTGAAAATTTAACTATTTGGTTAAAAATTGCTTTCTTTTGATAGAAAATCAATTTTTTAAATTAAAAATGCAACTATTTTGTTGAAAATGCCATTTATTTCGACTTGAAATCTTAAGTGTATTTAGAAAATAAATCTTTACCTGCAACTGGATCACCAAATCGTTCAGCGTCTTCGTCCTTTTGCACACTGGAATTTTCTGGAAGACCATCTCCAGGAAAAGTATCGCCCAAACTGTCTTTTAAAGATTTTTGCGAATTGGAAGAGTAGTTGGAGCGAGAGCTTGAATACAATTTTCCTCTACTTGTAGATGGAAAAGTCAAGTCTCTCATTCTTCTCTGGAGCTGTTCAGTTGTTATGAAGTCTTCTCCATTCGATAAACTGTTGTCAAATTCAAATTATATTAATCTTACAATTAGGATTGAAAATTGTTAAATCAAGCGTTTATTGCATTATTCAAATCTTTGAAGATGCAATATTTTTAATTGAAAATATTTAAAATTGAAATACCTGTTGAACATTTCCCTGGCCGCACGTCTGGCTAGTTTCTCATCTTGTGACATGTCTAAGCAGCTTTTCACGTCATAATAATTATGTTCGGTGATTCCACGACCAGTAGCTAAACACTTTTGAAGAATGTCGGTCGCTTCTATATTTCCCTGTTCAGAAGCCTTTGTCAACCAATAAACTCCCAACTTCGCATTTTCTTCCTTGTCAACGTCCAGTTCTGTTTCAAAATAGTTTTTTATCAACATCTTTAGTATGTTAGTAACAGAAAAATGGGATTATTAATTCATTAAGGAAAAAATACATCCAATCAGGGTGTCTAGTGATCAGGCAATGCGAAATTCCTGAGTTTTCCCCATTTTTTCCGACCACAGTTTTTTCCCAGACTAATTTAAAGATGTCTTTTTGTTATTTGTCCCAAACAAACGCATAAAAATGGGAACTTTAACAATAGACATACAAAATTATTATCGGAAAGAAAATAATTATTTATTTACACGTGCAAAACTCATCCTTAATCACAGAAGTGATAAATTTTAATCGAAACTAGATTGCCGATCACAAGTATGACACCACCTGTTTATCGATGATTGCTTTCTTCTACTGTTGATTTTAAGTTCTTTTAATATTAAATATATGAGAGTTGTATTTTACATCTTCAATAGGTTGCAAGCTATCGGAATCATCTATAAAAGGAGCCAGGATAAAGTTACTTTGTCAATTTTTTATGATATAGCAAAATTATTGCAAATTTCAATGTTTTCTTAAAATTCAAATAAAGCCTAATATAATTAACATTTTTTGATGTCCTTTAAATCATTTTAAAAGTAAATTTATATAACACCACACCAACATATCACAATTATTATTGTGGAAATGGACTGGCTTGGTGCAACATATTTAAAGTCGTAACGAAACAGATTGAAAAATTTAAGTATTTTTTTATTCTTTGATTTTCATTATTATTTTCCTAACGATGGAATGTTCTTTTTATAGCTTTTAAAACTTAATTATAATTTTAATATATTGTTAAAAAATATGTTCAAAATAACATTTAATAATAAAACCTATTTAGTTTTAATATTTTATAGTTGAAAATGGAAATGAAATGCATTCAAATGAATTAAGCAGCAAGAAAATTGGCATCACGATTACTAGGACTAAGGTCACGATTGCTGAGACTTTTACCGTATTTTATATTTTCTTTAAATTTCAAGAAAATTTTGAAATTTGCACCATTTTTACCATATCTTCTTAAGTAATTGACAAAATGCTTTCATCCTGGCTTCTTTTATAGATAATTTAGATTACTTTCAACCCACTTTAAAGAACAAATTTTAACTCTCATATAAATTACAGTAAGAGAACTGAAGAAATAACATAGAAAAACGTTGGTGATACATATCATATGGGGGCCGTGCGTAAATTACGTAAACTCTTTTGATTGGGGGAGGGAGGGGGTTACGATGTAAAAACGATTTCTTACGTAAGATATTTTCAAGTTTGTGAACCATAAAAAAACAAAAGTTAAAAGATTTTATTGTAAAGAGCTGTTTTGCAGCGCAATCTAGTGCTTACTGTACTACCTACCACCAATTACGTGAGTTTTTCTTCAATTTTCAACCCCCTATGTAAAATACCGTAAGATTTTATCCGATCCACCCCCACCCCCCAACCTTACTAAGAGTTTATAAACTTAAGCAAAAAAATGTTTTCAATGGAAAATGTCTAGTTTTCTAACCTTATATTTTAAAAGAATAAAAAAAAAACTGCAACGTTTATTTACTGTTATTCTTCAGTCTGTGATTGATCAATACTCATATTCATATACCACAGGCTTCATAGTAATGATTTTTGGTTTAAAATTAATCTTTTTTGTTGTGAATTCGTCTTCTTGATTTAAAAATTTTTATGTTTTTTTTCTTTTTTGGTTTGAAAAAATGCATATTTTTTGTAGAAATTTCATCTTTATTGCTTAAAACTGCAAGTTTCTGGTTGAAAATTAATCTGATCCGGTTAAACATGAACTTTTTTGTGGAAAATTCACATTTTCGGGTTAAAAATGTAACTATTTTGTAGAAAATTAGTGTTTTTGGCTCGAAAATTCAACAGTTTTGGTACAAACTCAACTATTCCGTTGAAAGTTGAACTACTTTGCTAAAAAATGTATTTCTTTGTTGCATATTCGTGATTTTAGTAAAAAATTTATTCCTTTGGTTGAAATATCAACTATTATGTTGATAATTCATTTTTTGTATTAAAAATTTTCTAACTAAAAATGTAACTGCGTACTCCATTTTTGGTTTAAAAATTTAACGGTTTGGTTGAAAATCTATGTATTTTTTTTAATTCGTATTTTTGATAGAAAGTCAATTATTTTCGATGAAAATACAACTTTTTGATCAAAAAATAATCTGTTTTGGTTAAGACTTGAAGCATATGACTGAAGGTTCGTTTTTTGTATAAAAATTAATTTTTTAACTGAAAATTTAACTATTCGGTTGAAAATTTTAATTTTTGGTTAGAAATTAACTTTTTTGATGAAAATGCAAATGTTTTGTAGAAAATTCTTCTTTTTGGCTTGTGAAAATTCAACAATTTGGTGGAAAATTAAACTATTGCACTTTGGGTTAAAAATGGGCATTTTTTAGTTTTAAAAAACTATTGTTGAAAATTCGTCTTTTTGATTTGAAAACATATTTTTTTCGGTAGAAATTTTATATTTTTTGTTTGAAAATGAAACTGCTTGGTTGAAAGTTGAACTACTTTGTGTATTCATATGAAAAAGTATTATTTTACCAAAGCCCCTTCCATCCAAATCGTCTTACGTTTTTTCTGTAAGACCCTTAAATAAATCAACGAAAAATATAGTTGTTAAGAATTACGTAATATAGGGGAGCGGGTTCAAAACTTACGGATCCTCACAAAGGGGATGGGAGATACGTGATTCAAAAATTCAGAAAAAAGCAACGTAATTTATGCACAGCCCCATACGATACGTGAAGCTATCAGATTTTTAACTATCTGAGTCTTGACTAAAGAATAAAAAGAAGATATAGCAGAAAAAAGTGGATTTTGCGATAGATGAATAAAGTCTCTATCCTAAATAAAATTCCCGGGGGTTTTCCCTTTTCCCGGTTCGCAAGATACCCTGCCAATTTAAACTTCAGAACTTTAGCCCTCTTTTTGAAAAAAAAAAAAAAAACAATTTATGCGTATAAAATTATTTCGGAAGCTCAATCTGCTTTAAATTTACATGGTTAAAAATTAAAAGCAACATTAGCGTAATGAAATTAGGTTTGAAAGTTAAATAAAGGCAACTGTTTCTGGATTTGTGTATAGCACTAAAATTAGATACATTTTTTAAAATAATTCTGATGCTTACCACACTGCTCTTCCAACAGTTGCTTTGCCAAAACCACTTGAGATTCAGGACATCCATCTTCTGCCAATTGTGACCGCAATCTTCTGAGAGAACCTCTTGGTCCATCTGTAAATAAAAATAAAAATACTTTTAACAATAAAAAGAGTTTTAAATTGAATTTGTCCTTCGATTTTAATATCAGAAAATAGCAGGTTATTGTTCAGCACTAGTAGGAAATTATTATTGCAAAAAATTATTGAACTAGAAAAACAAGGACTCCAAAAATCAATACTATATTTTCAAAAAGAGAAACAGACGAACCGTAGAACCAAAAATCCATTCAAAAGCAATCCCTCAATTCACAATTTGCGAGCAACGTTTTTCAAACACCTTGTTTGAAATTAAACTCTCAAAACCGTGACAAAAACAGTCTGAACCAATTTTCAAAGGGTTTGAAAGTCAGCAAATGAAGGACAATCGATTTTCTGTAACCTCAAAACAACACTTAACATTTCAGTTTTCTTAGATACTTAATTTCCAATTGTTTCAGACAGATCTCATGCACAAATTCTGAGCATTTTTTATCAAGAAACAACTTTCTTCAATCAAATCTCATATAATCTGTTCTAATATCAAATTTGCAAGTGAAATTCAGAGCTGTCAAAATGGTGAAATATCTCATTTTTAGGTTAGAATCTTGGGATAAGCGCAGAGTGCTTTAAAATATATGATAGTAAACAAACTCTGACATTTCGTCACGTGGGTGTGAAACACGAACTGCCAAGGATCGATCGGATCATTATTGATAAACACAAAACATCTGGTAATTTTATATTCGACTAAAAGATCAAAATGTATTTTATTACCGTGTAACGTCCACTGTTTTCTGCCGGATCGACCGGGTACTGGCACGATGCCGGCCATCTGTTCTGGAAAATCAGAAAATTTTCGGAGACGCGCGTTAATAATTTATTCGAAAAAGAACTTTGCCATTGCCCGCCTACTCTCCACCCACAAAAACAAGTTTTACAGGTCACAGGTAGACATCCAGACTCCACAGGTTTACGCAATTCGCGGCGTTGAAATTTCGGCGTGGGTGCGCACCAGGGACGTAGAAAGAGCGAAAAAAAATCTCCTGGGGCGCACATTTTTGCATTTTTTGGTTTACTTTTCCAGGGCTATAATGCCATTCAAAATATTTATTTCAATTTTTCAATCATTAAATTATTCAGTTTACAATGCGTAATTCTAACATCTTTCCATACTTTAAAAATTTTCCATTTTGGGTCTTCATTATCAAGCGTATACATTTTCAATTTAACGAATTTTAAAATGCAGTTTTGAAAACATTCAAGGAGATGAGCAGAGTTGGGATTTTTCTTTAAATATCATCAATTCCGTAATGATAAGAGTACATTGGATGACTATTAATTTTCCAAAATATTATTTGCGAATGGCGACTACGAGATAATCGAATTTTTTCAAAACAATTTTATGAATTGAAATGTTTATTTATTAAATTCTCGTCTGAAATTATGTAAATATAACCTTTTTAACACTTGTTTTTAATATAAAAATCGCTGTTTTCTCGAATTTTCAGGAGTTGAAATTTCAACAGTTGAAAATTCGATTTTTTATTTTCATTAATTTTCATCTGTTGAAAACTGAATTTTTAATTTTAAGATTCAAATAGTCTCGAAGTTCATTTTACCTTGAAAATTTTTTACAATAATGTAGAAAAAGATTCATAATTAAAAATAAAATTCAATGACCATCTAACTTTTCGGCTCTTTAGAGACAAAAATAACATAATGAAAAAAAGAGGGAAAAAGAATAAAAAGTCAACCAAAAACCACCTCTCACTTTTTCCTTTTTCCGTCCTTTTTATACTACGGGGGAACCAACATGTTTCGAGGTCAATTTAAACCTCCTCTTCAGGGAATTATTTATTGGATAACTAAAGGTATGAGTAAATTCATATACCTATAAAAATTCTATATTAATTATACTTCCTATGAAATATGAATTAATTGAGGAAATAATTGCCTTCAAAGAAAATGAATTATTTTAAATCATCTCTTGAAAATTCAAGAAAAAAGTGAATTTTGTATTAAAAACAAGTATAAAAGTGTTATATTTACGCATCATCATATTTCACGCATCAGAATTTAATTATAATTTCAATCCATAACAACATGTTTTTTTAAGATTCGATTTTTTCGTAAACTGGTTGCAATGGGCAAATGATCTTTTGGCAAATTATTATGCATCCAATTGACTCTCAGGTATGGAATTTATTATAATTTAAAAAAATGCCAACTCTGATCATCTCCTTGTTAAACAATTCAAAACTAAAAGCATTTGAAATTGAAAATTTTTGATAAAAATCGTGCAAAGTCGACACAATATAAATATACATTAATTTACCATTTTTAAAATCAAACTACAGTTCGAGTATTAAAAATTGACCAATGATTGATTTTACAAGACAATTCTGAATTTGTTTCAAAATGAAACAATTCAAATATTTTAACGTTAAAAATTGAACTTTTTTAATTTGAAAGACTTAGTAGTAAAGTAAATGGAAGCGCCGGATTGAAACTATATGAATTATTTGCAATTTTAAAATAACTTAAGATTCATAATTAAACGCGTTTATTAAATTTCAAATCCGATTCGAATATTGTTTCAGTCTAAAATATTCCATTTTTAACTCATTTCGGAACTTGCAATTTGTAGTATTCATTTTTGAAAAAAATCAATCGTTTAATTTTTAATACTTCTTCTTTAAATTAGAGCATTGCAAATTATAGCGCAGATTTCTATTTTTTAAATTCAACTTTAAAAGTTTAAAATTTAAAAGAGTTCCACTTTGATTGTTTTAATTTGTAGTTCAGTTTTGATTAACTCAAATGAAAAAATGTTCAACTATAAGAGTTGGCATTTTTTACATTCAATGTCCATGAAAATTTTTCGCGAACCGGAAATAAATCTGGAAATGACCGGCAAGGAAGATATATTTTTTGGATGCAGGGGAATTCCTGGTCAAATTGCAAAATTATTTGCCGTCCATTCAAGTTTTAAAATTCAATAAACATTTCAAATTGAACCATTTTCCATTCAAACCTTAAATTTGGTATCATATTCGATTTTAAATGCTCAATACACACTGTAGTTTGACATTAAAATCCTAAATATTTTACAGAATTCCAATTAAATTTTTCTGTTAAGATTAACGCAAATAATTTTTTCTGAGTGATAATTATATAACTTACAAATTTCCTATTTTTACTTACCTGATGATATTTTGTCATTATAGAAAATAAAAATAAAAAGTAACTGGATGAATCATATTTATAGGTACAAGTTTATTTCTATCTTTATAACATAATATTTCAGCAAATAATTTAAAAATATATAAACATCAAA
Source organism: Andricus quercusramuli (assembly GCA_932178445.1). Lineage (NCBI taxonomy): Eukaryota > Metazoa > Arthropoda > Insecta > Hymenoptera > Cynipidae > Andricus > Andricus quercusramuli. The sequence goes on from CAKNXH010000111.1 coordinate 186,550, forward strand.
TAAAAAGTTGATTAAAAAAGACTCCCATCAATACATTAAAATATATTTTTTTAACATTTGAAATAAAAAGGAACAAAAGTAATACCAAATAAAATAAAAATATAAGGGATATGGAATTTTACAAGAAATTCTTGACAACTTTTCACAAAACAAGAATAGGACGAAATTCATATTCCATTTTATTGCCCTTAAGAATGATATAATTTTCGTTGGATATATATTTTCCTGATATATGAGATAGACAGTTTCCAATATAAATTTATCATTAAACACTGATTATGCTATCAAATCATTAAGATTTTTATTTGCGAATTATAAAAGAGTAACAACCAGCACAAATATTGTCATTTTTCCTTCTGAATTTCTACTTATGGATAATTAAATAATAATACCGTAATAAATTATTACAAACAATATTACATATTACCACAAGTATAATGCGATCCTTGAATCGTATCTTGAAAATTTTCCTTCGGAGCCAGTTTTAGTGATTTTGCACGTATCTTTGCAACTTCGCCCATCGAAATTTTCGACAACTTTAGCAAAACCACGTCTTAGCTGGCTCCTCGTGTAGTCAGAAATCCGCTCGAATTCCAGCACTAGATAAAAATTAAATGAAATATAAATTAATTTTAAAATACCAGATAATTGAAATAATAAACTGTTTTAAGTTCTCTGAGGAAAAGGCAATAAATACAACAAAAAATACTCAGGATTGAAAGTTTTTAGAAACTTTAAAACCTAAACAAGATAGTTGGGAAGAATTCTAATCACAATTTTAATTAAATTTTTTAAGTATTTTTTAAAACGTATGATGAAAAATATTGTTTCAGAAAATATTTAGATAGTCTAAGCCTTTTCCGATTTTTTGATGTTTTATTAAAAAATCGCAAACACCTTTCGACTCAGATTCAAGTACTTTTCAAGGCGAAATTCTGCATAGGATACATGTATCAAAACTTAAAAATTAAATGCTAAATAAAGATAATGTAATATTAGTATATACATTTTGCTAACGTTATTAATGCAATGCGAAAGTTTGAAACAATTTCGTCGTAGAGCGTTCATCGCCGTTATCAGGATTTGCACTAAAAAATTTTGTTTTGATAGGTTACAACATGATAAAATTGCTATTGTTGATGACATTATTAAAAGTTACGCAGCGAAAGATTTTTTTTCTCGCATTTTTTGGGGCGCAAAATTAAAACTTTTTTGGCAGAGAAAACTTCACATATACTTATTATTTAATATTTTAGAAAAAAAATCACATAAATTTATCAAAAAAACAACAAATATTGAGTTATTTTAAAGATGACTTAACGATTTTTTTTCATATTCGGTAAAAATACTCAAGAGGTATCCCCAAAACATTATTTCCAGGGTACAAACTTAAGCCTACTCTTTTAAGTGTAACTTGGTTCAGAACAGGCGTGGAGAATAAACCCAGAATTGGGCGGGAATTAATCTTTTTGAAGATTTCAGTTTATCCGTAAATTAAAGCAAAATAAAATCGAAACTAATTTTCGCATCATAAAAAAAAACACTAACATAGAAAAAATAGAAAAAACTTACAAATTGTTGGGTCCCATGTACGGAGGCGGATTTGGACGAATGTAAGGATTGGTCCGTTCGGTGGAGATTCTGAAAAGAGAGAAATGCACCTGAGGAGGTGAAGGATCGTGGAAAAGAGACCTGGGGAACGCGAGCTCGTCGATGCTTTAAATTCTTTTTGTTCTTCTTCTGAGAAGCTGGGGGGCTCGAGAGGCTTCACATACAATTCCCAATGCTGTGGATGCTGAGAAAGAACCCACGAAGGAAATGGTTTTTAGCGGGAGTATACCTAGCATAATTTACCGGCGCCTCATCCCGCTGGCGATGCCGATGCCCCTTATTTTTTTAAGAGGGCAAGGAAAAAATTAGTATCCCTGTATTGCCCTGCGATGCCCCCGAGGAGCGGAGCACTGCGATATTCCTCGTACACTCTCGAAGTATTCCATTTATTCCGCGTCAATATTCCTATGTTTTCCCAGATATGAATAATTATCTTAATCATCTTATTGATTTCTGCCAAAGTGGAATGGGTCAGTGTCCCAATAATTCGTATAAATTTCTATACGTTTTTTGATAAAATTCTATCCAATACTATATCAAATATGCTACCCCAAATTTCTAACTATTTTAATGATACGCTTTTTTGATAGAAATCCAATTCAATCCTATGAAATATGACATCGCACATTCCTATCGAGTTTAAAACGCAAGCTCAATACGTCCTACGAAATTCTATCCGTCGGGAAATCTTATACTTTTCTATCAACATTTTCTCATTGATATTGTATATCTTAACCGCACAAGATTTGTATTATTGTATCGAGAAAGCTAACATACTTTTCAATCAAGATTTTCCTATTGAAACTGTACTAAATCCTCTGTCTTGAAATATAAAAATATCTATCAAATTTTATTTATTGCAAAATCTTATACATTTTCTATCAACAGTTTTTTACTGAAATACTATAACAAATCTTAACTCCACCGTACATCTATGAAATTCTATTTTCCAGAATCTGCAAAATTTCTATCGAATTCTACTCGTTGAGAAATGTTACACTTTTCTACCAATGAGATATTGTCATTATAAATCTCTATCGCAAATCTCATGCAGTGAGAAAATTTTGATAGGAAAGAATAAGATTTCTCGACGAATACAATTTGATAGAAATATCCAAGTTTCTGATAAGTGGGATTTGATAAAAGTCTGGAGGGGATAAGATTTGATAGAATTGCAATTAGAAGCTGTTGATAGAAAAGTATAAGATTTCTCGATGAATAGAGTTGGATAAAAATTTCCAAGGTTTTGGAACATAGTATTTCATACAAGTCCTGTGCCAATCAGATTTGATAGAATTTTCAGGAAAAACTGATGATATAAAAATATAAGATTTCTCGATGGACAGAATTTGGTAGAAATTTCCGAAACTTTGTAAAATAGGATTTGATACAAGTTTTGCAAGGATAAGATTTGATACAGTTTCAAAAAAACTGTTGATAGAAAAGGATACGATTCTTGAACAGATAGAATTTGATAGAAATATCCAAGATTGCATGCATGATAGAGGTGGGACTACTATATCTCGGGCACTAATCACCACATACCTTCGTGGGTCCTCTGCTCTACCTAATAACTAACAGTGGCGTATTCTGTTTAAAAATCAAAAATTATAATTTAAATTAAATCAGAATTTGAAAAGGGGTACAACAATATTCTAGTGTTATCAATTTATATTTTCAATTTTATATTTTAAGTTATTCCTATTGTTTTTTGTTGTTGTTTTTTAAAATTTAAATCTCTTTAAATTAAAAAGTTTTTTGAGTTTGATATTCAACCTAAAAGTTTAAAATTAAACGTAATATAGTAAATCGACTTAGAATGATTCTGAGATGATTTCTTGTTATAAATCTTAGTTCGCATACCTGGGACTGCGAGACAAAGAATCACTCGGACTTGAGGGTTGTGCTGAAAGCGATCTTAAAGTTCCTCTGCTGGAGGTAGCATACTGGACCATTTGAACTCCATTATTATTTGAAACACCTTCCACGGGAGTTGGTTCCTTCTTTTCTCTGAAACAAATTTAAAACCTTACAAGTGGTTCGAAATTCCAAAAAATAAAATATCAAAGAGGACCTGAAATTTGGTTCTAATCATTCAAAATGAAATTTCTAAATAATAACTTCAGTTCAAACAATTTATTGATCGAAAAAAATTGAAAAGCTACTTGAATAAGTCGAAAAAAATTGACAACAAAAAAAGGCGTAACACGCTTAGCTTCTTTGATAACTTATACGTACCATGTTTTAAATCCATGCAGATCACGTAAGAACAAAAAAGTTGTGAAACACAAATAATAAACTGGGAGAAACTCTTGAAAACTCGTGCGGTAAAATTATTCTGCAATATAACAAAAATTAAAATAGCATGCAACATCAATTCCAAATCTATTCATGCGAAAATGCGAATTATTTGTAAAAACTACAAAGTTATAAAACAAGGCTTGTTATTAACTTTTTATTTGAATTGCGCTTTCCACTCATTTTATGATTCTAATAATGAATCGTGATATGTTATTCTTTTAAATATGCAAAGATGCTGCAACGTCAATAAGAGATTTACCTCGCGACCTCCTTTCGTTCAAGGAAAATGTTAAAGAGTTCATGGAAATATTGATCTGATTCCGGATCGGCCCTATACAAAAATGGAACAACGTCATTTTAAAAAAGTGAAACAAAAAAGGGGCAATCATGCAATATGCTAAAAAAGTTAAAATTAAAAAACAGTGTTTAGATATAAGTTGTTCTCATTTCTTAGTGAGTATAGTGACAAAATAATGCCATAAGGGTAATAATTGACTCACTTTGTTTAATCGTCTCATTCACGCGTCAAACGGCCGTAAATAGATCGTTGCCCCTGCCCTCAAGTTGATTTCTATCAAGTCTTAAATGGTCTTACATATGTGTCGTTAAAGACAATTTTTTAGTGCCTGATGTCACTAACGATATGCCAGCTACGTGCGTACTACGTTCAAAATCGTCGTTAAAAATGTGTGTATACGTGCTGCACAATGCATACATTATGATAAACGCGAATCGCGATAAGGATATTATTAGTCGCGTGCATAGATCGTTTCTATTTCTAAGACTACATATCTATAGGGTATATATCCTTGAAAGGTGCTAGTTGAGATCCATCCACGATCGTCAATCAAATTATTATTATTCAGGATCATAATAACTTTACGATACTTCAAATACCTCTATAACTTCACAACGTTGACCTGATTTTAAAAAAGGAGTCAAGGTAATTTTTTAACGGAATGCAAACATTCTATAATTTTAAAATCTATTATGGGATTATTTGACCATTCGACAGGATTTCAATACAAATTAAACAAAAGCGGTTAATGAATATTGTCGGAAGTTTATAAATTTGAGCTTCTATACCATACGTACAATAGGCGATTTTTAAATAGATTTCAATTATGGTCACCAAAATTCGAATTAATTTAAGTTCTAAATAATGTGATAATTTTGTTTTTTCACTTTTCATATTTTGGGCAAGTTTAACGAGTCTAAATAGCTCAGAAAAAGTTGTAAAAATGTGGAAAAATTGTCTTTGTATATTCTAAAAAAATATAGATCATTTTTTCCAACAAATATTTCTTGAACGTTTTTTTTAATTAAAGGGTCCCGGGACATAAAGGGGTAAGTGCCAAATTTCATAAATGCATTTTATTGGTCTAAACTAAATGTTTTCAACTTACTCATGTATCTGTAGAAGATTATTGTCCAATTCAACTTGAAAATGGGTCAAAATCCATGTTTGATTTTTTTAAAGTGATTACTTCTTCTTACTTGCTCTTTTCACGATTCAATGAATATACTAAGTAATACTTTGAAAACACTTTCTTATTTTTTTTTTTGTAACTAAAAAATAAAGAAGTTATGCAACTCTTTGTGAGTCAATATTATTGTTTTTGTGGACGCGTCGTACCTTTGACGAGAGTTTTTCGCCGAGGTGGTTGCTTTTTTAGGATGTTTCTTTCATGCTTGGACAGGGAAAAATAATAGCGTGAAAGTAATTTCTTGTTTAAAAAAAAGATTAAATGCGATAAGATGAAACCGTTTTTTGTCTCTTAAGCTAAATCCCTTTCGCAGTAAGCGTAACTCACTCGGTTATAGCCTCGTTATACTATCGGTGATCAACGAAATCAGTGTGCGAGGCGGTATAATGGGGGGGGGGGCATAGATTTTTAGATCCAGGCCGCTGATCAATCTCTCTAGCAATCAACCCAGGCGAAGAGCTTCACAGAGTCACCATGTAAATGTCTCCGCACGGGCCCACTGGTATCCAATATATTTCGTTTCGGGCGTCTCTCATATCACTGACACTCTTTATCCCTCTATCTTGAATTTCTCATAAAATATTTGTCACATCACTTTTCTGTCCTGGCATACCTCTTCACATTCTTTTACGCCCATACATTTTCTCATGCAATCTCTTGCCTTTCTATGAATTTTTATATCTTTTCGACATTAGGGCCTCGTTCATAAATTCCCACAATTCTTTCCTCGGTCTGCTTCTGGGCACGCTACCATTTACTTTACCTAACTATATTTGTTTCGTTAGTCGTTCTTATTTCATTCTATCTCAACATGCTCAAACTATCTCAAGCTTTTATTCTTGTCAAGCAGTGTTTCGTCTACACCATATTCGTTGAGAATTCTCTCATTACTGACTTTGTCTATTGGAGTTTTACCGCAGACATTGCGCAAGAATTTCATGACAAATTGCCAACCGCGTTAATTTTACTCTTATCCTCTTCTTGGTACGTTACCGTGCAAGTACAGAATCATATATTGCTATTTTAGCTTTATTTGTTATATTTTTACTTCTGGTAATGGATCCTATAACCTTCTTACTTATCAACTTGTTCTATCCTCTCATAATCTATAGTGCAATGTTGTATACTGTTTGGTCACCCTTTCCTTTAAATATCATAATTTTTGTTCTATTCACGTTAATTTTAAGATCCATGTTCTTGATGCTAGTGTCCAGTCTCTTCAACATTATCTGCAAGCCTTCAATTGAGTCCCAAGATACACACCTTCTTCGTCTAAGAGAGCCATTCGTAGACACTTGTTTATGAATATAATGAATAGCCAAGATCAGCAACACATCTTAGGACTAGACTCATGTCTTATCTTTAAATGGTGATTTCAATTTTATAGGATTTTTTTTCACTGTTCTGAAAACTTCCGATTTTGTTGGTTATTTAGTTCTGTACTACCACCCTTCATATGCGAAACTGTAGCAAGGAATACGTTAAAAAGCTAAAAATTGACTACTATATTACGAAAAATGTATGCCTGACTATAATATTTTTAACTTTAACCTGTATGGACTAAAAAAGTAGTCAACCTTATGTCCCTTTGAAAGGTTAAAAATAATCTAGGAATATCGAAAAAACTTTCAGGAACACAAAATTGAAATCTATTTGGAAATCGACCATGTATTTCTTAATAAGGACATACACAAACGTATTTCTTTCGTTTCATTATTTATCATAATTATATCAATAAAAAATGTACGTTGTGTGACAACATGGGTACCTACCTACGTACGAAATAGGCAATTAGAATATGTGTATACATCAAAGATTTCAGAGTGAATTGAAGATAATAATTCAAGTTAATTCAAGTCAATTTATTGATTTATTTATTTTGTTAAATTATTACTTAATAATCGTATGCTCTACCATTTTCAATAATGTCATATGTGTTCCGCTCATGATACCAACGAAATCATTTGAATACGGAATATAAATGCTTATATTATATTGTTATGAAAACAACTTAAAACATATACAAATTATTTATCAGGCGCAAGCTTTATTTTTAATGAACTTTTTTTCAATGTCAATGAAAGACAAATCGTTTTGTTAGTGGAAAGATTCGTAACAACCTCCTCATGTCGAATTTGAAAAAAATGAGTTTGAATAGCCGGAATTTATACAAAATAATTGATCTTCAAACATTTCATATATATTGAGATATCAACCTTTTTCTCGTTCTTTGCTTTTTAGAAATGCATGCAATTAAAAATGTTACGTAATCGAGTCAAAAGTGCAACCCCTCCCCCAAACAGCAGGCGATAACGAAACATGAACTCCCTACTCCCCTTTTTCAATGTTACGTAATATGTGAATGCTGCCTTCACTGAAAAATGGTTAGTCGAGCTATTGTATTAGTTGGAACAACCATTTCATTAGTGCTGGTCCTAACTGAATAGTCACTGCAACTAATGGAATTGTTGTGCCAAGTAATAAAACGGCAGTACCATGATATCCCACTGACTAAACAGTGGGCCCAACTAAACATTTTTTTCAGTGTGACGAGTATATAATTGAACCGAATTAAAATGATGCCCTCCCAAATCATAATACTAAGCCGACCTCACAAATCGTTTTGAAAGTCCAAAAAGAAAAAAGAAACCGGTTATTGAATACATGAATAAATTAAAAACTAAACGAAGTATTAGTGGTCATCATATGCGTGATCATCGTTCGAAAGCAAAATAAATAAGTAATTGGCGCTCGTCGATCTCTTTGATCGTAACGATGAGCTCGCACCTCGCACATTCAAAGAGAAATGCGTGTCTATCTCGCGCACGAGCGATAATAATGATAATAATGTTATGCAGATGTGCGTATACAGCGCACACAATAACATATTATTCACACATTATTATGCAGTGTCGAAGAGAAGTTACGTACATACATATGTACGTGAAGAGACAGCCGTGTCCACGGGTAAGTGACCGCTGCGTGCGATCACCGTTCTTTACGATCATAAGCAACGGTTTACCGATCACCAGATTGCCATTCGCGTGACGTGAATGATCGGTGACGTAATCAACTTATATATTAATGATCCACCGTGTCACGGTCGATGTCCAATCTCAAGAGTCTCAAAACGATATTGTTCTTTTATTCATTATTCGATCGGATATAGATGTTGATAAAAGTCTACAGGCGTAACAGTAAATCGTAGGCGAGGGGTTAGCCACGGTCTAAAATTAAACCAGTTACCATTTTTACTAGATTCATTCTGTGAGTCATTTCTAGACCGTGACTTTAACTGACTTTTCAGGGATTTTGGGGTGTCTAGCTGACCTAGAAATCGGGAAAAAATCAGAAATTTTATTTAGCATCGGAAATTTATCTCTTCTATCGCAAAATGTAATTTTTTCAACTTTTTCTTCTCTTTATTATTTAGTTGAAAAAAAGAGAAAGGAAACTCTAATTGATTCACTTATCGTTTATGATAAAATCAAATTTTTTCGATTTTTTTTTAAATTTGAAAAGCAATTTTTTCAATTGCAGATATAACTATTCCGCTGTTGGTTAAAAATTAATATTTTTTAGATTTTAATTCAACTAACTGGTTGAAAAATAATTTTTTGTTAAAAATTTATATTTTCGGATGGAAAAATCAATTTTTTTTGCAGAAAATTCCCCTTGTTGGCTTAAAGATTTAATAACTATTTTAATGAAAATTTGTCTTTTTTAGATGAAAATTCATCTTTTTCGGTACACTCAGAAAACGCTTTGGTTGAATCAACAACATTTTTGTTGGTTCAATCATAGAATTTGGTCATTATATGGATAACAAAATATTTCGTTGACCCAACCAAATATTTTAGTGGTTTTAACAGAATCTTTTGGTAGATGGAGTATTTGGCTGACTCAAGCAAAAAAATTGGTTAGGTGAATCAAATATTGAATCAAGTATTGAATTTTTTCACTAACAAAGCGAGCTGTCTTTCATTAACTTTGAAAAAACAGTTTATTCGCTTCGATTTAAGCAAAAAATAAAGTTTGCTTATGAAAAATATGTTTGTGAATGTCCTCATTAACAAATATATTAGTATGCATAAGCCTCATTTGTGAACTTTTGACAATATTTCTTTACCTCTTATTTAATTTGAATTGAAATCCTTTTAATCTCATTTTTGTAATCTCATACAAAACATTAACTTTGATTTATACATTGCATTTTCTCAAAAGTATATGTATATAAAACCTTACATTAGAAGTCAATATTTATATATTAATAGTAAATATATCAGAGACCGTTTTATAAATTATCCGTTAACAAAACATTCTCATTATTGCGTCTTTTATTGACCAACAGTCATTACGAAAGCTATAATCTTCTGACGTAATTTACAACTCGAAAAGTTGACCTAGGATATCTAAGTCCGCTTGTGACGTTGAAGATAAACAAATTGCCGTTAATTTTCGCACTTTGTTTGCCCTCGAGTTGCCAATTGTCCATCGTTTGGCCTTGAAGATTTCGACTTATGAATGGAACTTGCCAAAGATTTTTTTTTTTACTATCGCTTTTGTCCTTTACCTAGTTATACAAGTCTAAAGACTCAACCGGTTTGGAACAGACGAAAAATTTCGTAACTAAACGAAGTTTGTCATACAGCTGCTGGTCGCAGAAATGATAACAGGGACTGCACGTGGGTGTCTCTCATGAAATTATAATGACGTCTAGAATTCAGTCAAATAATCTCTGGTCTTCTTGATAAAGTCGTGGCTGATTTCTCCTATATTTGTTAACTATCGTGTTTCGTGTACCATCAAGTAATCATCAAGGAAATGATAAACGATAAATGATTAGAGTGTTGTCAACGGATGTTTTTTACTTTGGAATAATCTCGGGGAAAATCTTTAGGATATAATTATGATTTACTTTCATTTTACTACTCGTTCAAAAATAAAAGATTTCCCCATATTTTTCGCATTATTATCTTTTGCTTTTAGAGAAAAACGAACTTACATTTTTTCGTGGTGAAGGCAAAGGGCTGTACTCAGAAGTCCTAATAAAATAAGAAGCAAAACAGCGGGTATGAAAATTGTTGTTACAATTTCTTTTGCGTAGCTTCTAATTGGAACTCCAGATTTTTTTGGCTGGGCCCATCGCCATTCTGAATGTTCTGCAAGACCAGAAGGCGGTCTTCCAATTACATTCATACTAGGTCCTCTTCTTGCACTTTCCTGATGTAAGCTATGGCTCTCCTCGATCTAAAATTAATCAGATAAATTTATTCAATTAAATACTGCGTTTCCCCCTTTTTAAATTCTTTTTCCCCATTCTCGAATACTTGCCCTTATTCCCCTTTTCTGATTTTCTCTTTAAATATACGATATTTCAAGAACCATTGTTTACATCTACAAAATTATTCTATTCAAACCAGAATACGAATATGCTACACCATATAGTTTAGTGAAGTTTAATTTTTGTTTAACTTGCAGAATTATCTATTATAATTAATTCAACATTCATACATTTTAATTAAAAATCTTATTAATTAATTTTGATTTAAAAAGTTCAATTTTTGGTTACAGCTTTAGTATGTACAACAAGACATACACTGTAAGAAATATTTTGGGGATTTTCCAAAAATTGTTGGGAAGCTAATATCCCTAATGTTTCGTAGGCAAATTTTCGAAAATAATTTGGGAATATACTTAAAAGTTAGGCAATTTTTTCTTGAAAACTGTAGGGGAAATTTCGTAGAAGTTCGGGAATTTGAATAAAGTTAGGTATTTTTTCCTAACAACATGTATAGGTAAAATTTGACGTTTGACTCATGGAAATATTAAGAAACATTCCCTATGAAATTATAAGAAAATTTGCCGAAAGGATAAGAAAAATTTCCCATTTTCATATGATGGTTTTGTTAATTTCCTAACATTTTCGAATTATTCTCGATTTTTTCGGGAATAATTCCGACTCATTCAGAATTTTTTTCCGAAAATGAGGAAAACTTACCTTCTTTCTCGGAAAAACTATTTTCCCTAACAAAATTTGGGAATATTCCATGCCGAAAAATGGGAAACATACCCGACATTTTTTACAGTATATAGCTCTTTTATAGGTGCATCTGTGAAAAAAATAAAATGCATCTGTATTGATGCATTTAAATAAATTATTTGTAATTAAATAAAGCACAAGTTTAAGTGCTAAAAATTTCAAGCTGAAACATTTTGAAACATGTTAAAAATATGAAAAAAGGAGGCAGAAGTTGTTATCCAATATAATAAGATTGAAATAGTTAACAAATATACAGGGTGTTTTTTTTAACTTGAGACAACGAAATATCTCATAAAATACGCATCCTACGGAAAAAATGTCTGGAATAAAAACTTTTTATTTTCAAGAGGGAAAAAAGATTTGTTAAAATTTACCCCACCCCCACCCCCACAGGAGGCAGGGGTGGGGGTAACTTTGTAATTTCAAATGGCAACCCCAATTTTTTATCACAGATTCAGATTCTCCTTTACGAAATACGTAAGTTTTATTCAGAAAATTTGTTTCGATTCGCGATAGATGGCGCTGCAATTGCGAAAAATGAAATTTTTGACACTACTTTTAGCTCTACCCAGGAATAACGACGCGGACGTAGTAGTTGTCTATTCGCTTCGGGGTGCTTAATTTCGGTGAGTCCCCTTGCCTCTCACCATCCATCGGGGTGCTTGAACTTTTTGGCAACGGGACAGTAAAAGTGATAAAACTGTCGAAAACCATTCCCGAATGCAGTTGGTTGACGACAGTCGATTTTGGATGCAGACATTACATATCATCGAGTCTCCACTGTCTACAATCCTCGACGTCATTCCGGCCGAGCGATAACCGCGTCTGTCCGTGCTTAACGTTTATTCATTAGGAAGGTTGATTGTGTTCATTTGATTTGGGTGTGTTGGTTGCTTTCGTTTGGGTTATTGTTGTTGGTCACGTTCGTTTGAGTTGGTTTGGGTGTCGTTGTATTTCCTCATTACCTTACTTCATTACTTTTACAATGGAAATTCTATCTCAGCAACAGAAGATTGAAATGATTCTCATTCATGGAGAAAGTGGCAGGAATATCAATGATGCTCTCACGCTTTATGCTCAACGCTTTCCAGAAAGTGTTCCTTCACGCGCTTCTTTTTACCGGGTTGTCCGAAACTTCATCACTGACGGAAGTGTACAACCGAAAAAAAGGAAGCGTCAAGTAACAGTTACTGGAGTTGATAATGAAATTACAATTTTAGCTGCAGTCACTCATGACCCTCATGTTAGTACTCGACAACTAAGCCGCGATTCCGGAATGTCTCTATCCAGTGTTTGGAAGGTATTAAAACGTAATAATTATCATCCGTATCATATTTCACTGCATCAAGAACTTCATGGAAATGATTTTCAGAACCGAGTGACATTTTTTCAATGGGCGGTTCAGCAGATACAAGGAAACCCGAATTTCTTTTTTCTAGTACTCTTCACAGACGAGTCGTCTTTCACAAACCATGGCAACGTTAATCGGCACAACATGCATTATTGGAGTGTAGAAAATCCACATTGGTTGCGTGAAGTTGAGCATCAGCGTCCATGGTCCGTGAACGTTTGGTGTGGAATAATTGGAGATCAACTTATCGGTCCGTATTTTATTGATGGAAATTTGAACGGTGAAAAATATCGTGACTTTTTAGAAAATCAACTTCCAATATTGCTGGAAGACCTAAGCTTGGAAGTGCGACACAACATGTGGTTTCAACATGACGTTTGTCCAGCACATTATGCGGCAATCGCGAGGGAAGTACTCAATCGCGAATTCAATGGACGATGGATCGATAGAGGAGGTCCAGTAAATTGGCCTGTCAGATCGCCAGATCTTACGGCGCCGGATTTCTATTTGTGGGGTTATCTAAAGAATCGCGTGTATCAAGAAGTGCCCACAACTCGTGATAACATGAGCGAGCGAATCAGGTCTGCTTGTGCACAAATATCACCAGACACAATTCGCAGTTGTGTGGAATCTTTCAAAGCTCGGATTAACAAGTGCATTGAAATGCGAGGATTTTGAGCACTTATTGTAAAATAATTAATCGAAATCAAGCATCCCTGTGGTGAGAGGCAAGGGGACTCACCGAAATTAAGCACCCCGAAGGGAATAGACAACTACTACGTCCGCGTCGTTATTCCTGGGTAGAGCTAAAAGTAGTGTCAACAATTTCGTTTTTCGCAATTGCAGCGCCATCTATCGCGAATCCAAACAAATTTTCCGAATAAAACTTACGTAATTCGTAAAGGAGAATCTGAATCTGTGATAAAAAATTGGGTTTGCTATTTGAAATTACAAAGTTACCCCCACTCCTGCCTCCTGTGGGGGTGGGGGTGGGGTAAATTTTAACAAATCTTTCTTCCCCCTCGAAAATAAAAAGTTTTTATTCCAGACATTTTTGCCGTAGGATGCGTATTTTTTTAGATATTTCGTTGTCTCAAGTCAAAAAAAACACCCTGTATAGTAATGTTAAAAAGAAGTATTAGCAGTTGAACTCTTTTCCATACAATTAGAAAAAATTCTTTGATGACAGAAATCATCAAAAAATCATTTAAAATTATTTAAAAATATAAAATTTCTTATAAAAAAATTATTTCTTCTTTTCTGCGTGTAAAAATAAATGTTTAATCTTTCCCCTATTTTCCTCATTTTTGGGTAAAATTACTCAATTTCCCCTTTTTGTGCTATTTTTGCGCTGCGATCCCTGTCAATATCTGAAGTATTCTAAATCTTTTGTTAAATTTTTTTATTTCCAATATTATAAATTTAGTAATGTAGGTAATATCAGAGAGAAAAATTATAGCTTTTAAAGTAAGTTTTTTAAATTGAAACGTCGAAGTAGATTTGTATTTATTGATTATTTTCATTTAATAATAGTTTACTGATTTATATGACAACTATTTTTATTTCCAAATTTTAACATATTTTACCAAACATAATCCTAATTCAAAAAATATGTACTTACCAATCTGAAGGAACACCAGTCCAGAACAAAGTCTGCACTTCTAAAATGTGTTTCAACACTCGTCCTTTTATAATCCCTTGGGCAAGAGGATTTTTTCCGAAGTGGCTTCACCTCATTTTCTACACGTTGTAGATCATTCGAAAATGGCATAGAGCTTCCAAGTCTCAAGACAACTCTGAAACAAAAGGAAAAATATTTTTAAAACATATATGGCCATTATTTTTCAAGTGTATCCACTCAAAAGATCGAAGTTGTCCGATCTAAGTGAAACTTGTGCAAAATGTCTAATATCGATTTTTAAATTTTCGTTCAGTACGATTTCTATAGGGGGTTTCATGCCCTTTTCACTAATTATAAGCATTTTTTGAAAAACTAAATATTTGATCTTCAAAAATGAAGGCAAGAACGAATTTGGCTGTTTGGGAAAAGAGGAATCATTTTCCCTTAATTTTTTGATCTCAAAAGAAAGATTAGGCGATGAGTAGTTTCTAATTGCGATACCAAAATGTTGTCCAGTATAGTTTCGCTAGATTTTTTCACGCCTTTTCCATTGATCATAAGTATTTTTTGAAAAAATGAATATTTGACCTTCACAAATGAAGGTCAAAAATAAATTTTGCGTGCCCAAGCGTTATTGGGTATGCCGGAGTATTTAAAACTTATTTTCGTCCATCAAAAATTAAATTTTACTTCTTAATGACAAGGTACTTAAAAAGAAAAACTCGAGCAATTTTTCCAGCCTAAAAATAGTTAAACGATTACGACCAATAAAAAGGGTGTGAAAACCGCTTACTATTTTAGTTAAAAACTATTAAATTAAGATTATATTATTAATATTATATAGATTAACAAGGCTATTAAGATAGTTAAAAATCGCTAAAGCTGATGATATATTATCAAAAACCAGTCATCGCTTATTTTCATAAATAAAATTAGAAATCCCACTCTTTAACCTTAAAGCTCTTAAAGTGAACATCATAAGCTTTCTTTTGAGATAAAAAATTGAAGAAAATAATGATTTTATTCCAAAAAAGTTAAATATGTTTCTGACCTGTCATTTTTGAAGGTCAAATATTTATTTCTTTAGAGAATGCTTAAGATCAGTGGAGAAGGGCATGAAAAAGCCTATCAAAACTGTAATGGCTTAAAATTTTTAAATCGCCACTGGAAAAGTTAAAAATCGCCGAAATAGCCGATATCCACGAAAATTCCAAAATTTTCACTCTCTCCTCCGCAAATTATTATCCGAATGAAAAACATTTTTCCCGATAAATAGAGAATCATTTTTTCACATCAAACGGCTTTGTCCAAATTTTACTTACATCGGACAACTTTGATTATATATTGTATATATATACAACAGAAGTAAAAATGTTTTTTCTAAAAATTCCAGGACTTAAAAATGGTATTTATAAAGTTTCCACTGAAGACATACATTTTCATGATTTTGTTTTGTATATATTTGTAGAAAGTCTAGTGAATCAATAACATTTTTGTCACAGTGTCGTCAATAAATACATTCACTTATATCAAATTAAACAAACGTAGCTTTCTCTAAAAAGATAATCACTTCTGCCCTCACTTTTACCCCAACAAGTAATCGGAAAATTTCTTAATGAAAACTGATTATTATTCTACCGATCCCCTCGCAAATCCTTTTATGAATTTCCGAGTGAATTTCCAATAACTTAGCATTAACTTCCGAGCAAACGCGGTATCGAATTCTCGGAGATCGAGTGCCCGCCGATGACGTGCGCCTGTGAGAATGGACACCCAGATTTGCTTCGCTGAAATTGAAGAACATTCTTTTGCTGGAATTCACTTGTCAGGTTATTCATAAATTCCCTTCGTAAAAATTTCACTGGAATCCAAGTTTGCACGAAAGCCAAATCATTATTCCTCAATCCTCAGATACGTGCGTCATCATTTCCAAGGATCCCACGGTTTCATTTAAAGTGAATGACTTTAAATAGTTAATCTACTTTTTACCGAAAGTTCATATACAAGTAAATTGTTCAAAACAACCAATCTTAATAAAATAAAATAAGTAATAAAAAATCGATTAATTCATTCAAATTGCTTTCTTGCCTATTTAAGAATAGTTTTCTAATTTATAAACGAATGTTGCGGTTAATTCAATCAAATTACTCTGCTGAAAATATACAATTTCTACGTACTTGATTAGATTAAATTAACCAAAATATTCTCGAATCAACCAAACCTTTCATTGAATTTTTGTTAAAAATGCAATCCTTTGTATCAACAAGTCAACATTTTTTATAATTATACTGAAATTATTTGTTAAGACCAACGATAACCATGCACGGCTAGTCTCAATTAAGTTCAAAATCCAAAAGTCCTTGCACATCCAATTTCTCTCTTGCACATGTTTCGGGGACGCCCCCGGTTATTTTAAGCTAAAAAATAGAAACATCGTACTACGCGCTTTTTAGAAAGCCGAGTTTTGAATTTTCGATTTTTGAAGTTTGCACGTGCTGGGGTGCGCAAGTGTCTGATCTCGCGGTTCCCGCTCGGATACTTATTCTTTGCACTCGATTTTCGACACGCATTTTTAAATTTATATACTTATTTTCTGAGCTACCTTACAATAAAAAGCTGCAATTCTTTCTTTCAAACCTTCTTTCCTATCTTGCGTTGTTATACTAAAAATAGGATTTTTTCAGTCAATTTTGTATGGAGAAAACAAAAACTTCTAACAAGTCTTCTTTTAGACTTTATAGGTATCTCTCGTATTTTGGCGTAATATTAGAATTTTGGATGTTTGCATATCAATTTCGACAAACAAATTAAGAACGACGCGTTCTATCGAAAAATGGTTTAAAGAAATTTTGTAGGAATTTTAAGAGCTGAAAAAAAATTCAAAATCTGTTCCCTATATTTCGCGTCATTTGGCTCAAAATTTGAATCTTTGATTTTTCTCATAGTATCTCCAATAAATAAAACCAAAATGACAATTCCTGTTTGAGACTTTTTCCTACATTTTGCGTCGTTTGGTTCGAAATTTGAATTTTTTCATAGTACAGTCGATATTGGATGTAGTGATCCTGGATTTAGGGTTTCCGAGAATTGACGCAGCGCCACGGATATGGGTGACAGGAGCTGCGGGGGATGCGCGGTGTTCACTCAGGCGTGACAAAACAGGAGCGTTGCGGTAAGGCGCTCAGGCCCGGTGGAACGTAGGTTATCTGTCTTTCTCGCTCTTTAAAAAGCGTGAATGTAAAGGGATTAGAGTAAGCGTGACCCTCGCATGAGGAAAACCGTGATTTGTTTTCCACATGCGAGTGTCTCACTTACTCTAATTCCTTTACATTCACGCTTCTTAAGGAGCAAGAAAGATAGATAACCTACGTTCCGCCGGGCCTGAAGGCGCTGTACCCTAGCCTATACCTGTGTAACTGCGTCATGACGTTGCGTTAGTTCACTCGAAGCGGGTTTACATAGCGGATAAGCACGATGGCGAGCTCGCGTCGACAAGCAGTGGGTCTCCGATGCCATAAGCCAAGGCCTGCCCAGATAGGGGAAATCGACTCAATCGCCACCTGTTCGAGTTTCACCACCACTTCCCTCTGCTCAGGTCCAGAGGCTTGGGGTGGTGGTCGCTCCCGCGAAGTTGAATGAGTAGAGATCGGTGGTGGTGTTAAAATCCCATATTTGGCAAATAAGCAATTTCGACGAAATTTTCCCTATCTGGGCAGGCCTGCCACAAGCCAACTGAAGCCGATGGGACCTTGACCCATCGGATTATTCCGTGCGATCGAGTGCGTCTGTCTTTGACCTTGACATCAGCGCCATCTGACACGCGATTATATATCTCGAATTAGTATCTCGAAGTTATTGGAGTAATATTAATGAAAAACAGCAGTGAATATCAATTCATTTTTAACAAAAATGTTATACTGCGGTTTAAAGTTAATTACTTACAATAAGATTTCTTATTATTATTTAATTGCAATTCAAATCCGTATTCGACAAAGAAAACAAAGAAGAAGTATTGGATGGACAGAGAGAGAGAGAGAGAGAGAGAGAATGATCGTTTCGAAATGAAAAGTATGGCTTGTCATTGGAACACAATCGGATCGTCTCCGTCAATCTCACATGGTAGAAAGGGAGGTCCAATCGACTTCAAGCATCGGAGTCCCACTGTAGTGTTTTGTAATCTCAAACAGTCAAGTGTTGACGTGAGAATTGTGAAAACTGTTTTTCGTGGACAGTTAATCTAATATTTATAAAAGTAAGTCATTTTCTGTCAAATAACTTTTTCATACGTCTGGTTATGAAACTGCGCCATGCATTACACGCTATACGCAAAAGTGCATACTTCCCACTTGAAGTGCTTTGCGAGGTGTTCTGTTGCAAAAAAGTAATGTGCTTTTGGATGCTGCTGTCTTCTAATGGTTTAATCAAGCAAGTGGCAGAGTATCTTGACCGCTTATTCAAGAAATATTTTCAAGTAGGTAGATGCTCAACGGCCCGCAAACGTTTTAAGTACGTGAGCAGGAAACACATTTATTTTAACGTGTAACGGCCAACTTCCTTCCTCATTTCCATTACATATTTAGTTTATCCTCGTCTCCGTCTACAAAAACAGTTTTCAAAATATTTCTGCAGTAAAATCCACTGAAAACGGTTCACACGCCCCTGACTGTTTACGTTAGGAATCCCTGGATTTATCATCACCGCCCAGGGCCGCCGGAAGCCCTATGTACGGTGGGTAGTACTACCCACTTGAAATTTCTAAATGTGGATAATTACACACCTGAAAATTCGAGAAAAAAAACAAATACAATAATAACAAAGACCTTTCCACTCCTCCTGCTCACTCCCGCGGCCAGCAAAACTACCCACCTGGGCTCAACATGTTCCGTCGGCCCTGTCACCGTCAGTCCCAAAACCGACACTAATCTAGGATTCAGGGCGTATTGTTATTACTCTCGTACATCAGCTTACTACTTGATGCTGCCGACTATTTACATGTTTTAGAAAAAGCCGTGTCAAGATTCATCGAAATTCGCTGATTGTTAGATGAAATATTTTCGGTGAGCCTAGATACTCCGTTTTAAAAATGTGCATATTTAAGGTTATTCGTAGGGTTACCGGACGTCCTGGTTTTCCGGGACATGCCATGTTTTAGCCTTATACAGCGCATAAGTTTTTAGTTGACACTTGCGAGTACATTCGCATAATTGAAAATGAGATATCTATAATGATGTATTTGATCAATTTAAACTAATTTTGTAAGAAGCCTGGCCCGTTACAACAACGACATGTAATTATTTGTACAAAAGCATGACTTTCTCATTGATATGAAAAAATAACGTTGTCAATATTATAAATTATAAAGGGGGCATGAAATTATCTTCTTCCTTAAAGATTAAGCTTCAATAGCCCATAAACGAAAAATGTCTGTAAACGTTTTTGTCAGTGTCGAAGTAGAAAATATTACCAGAGCATCACGTAAATTTTGGGACAAACTTTGCGAACCTGTTATAGTATTCCTATACATTTTACGTGATTTTGATTCAGGAATAATTTTTAAACAAAACACGTGATTTTCAGATCTATATCTTATAAAACACAAAGATGACAGATTTTTAACACAAACAAAAATTTCAAGGAATACTCTGTTAGAATGACATTTCGCATGCAATTTTATTAACGCCTGTATTCAAATTTTATGCATTATAGAAACTACTGTGAGACTTAGTTTTCATCACAAGTGAATGTATCTCATAGTTATAATTATTCTTAATCACATCTTCCGATATCAATAAATAAGTAGGACATCAAATCTAAAGGTTACTGAGAATTGCCCATATTTTTCTGTTGGAAAGCCAGCAGTACATATGTTTGCAAAACAAAAATGCAACGGGTCTTTTTCGAACTATTCTCCAAAAAGTAGCCTCCTTCCAATACATGAGTAAAAAGTGGAAGTAATAGCATAATTCGAAACTTGAATTTAATTATTTCTTCTTGATTTTTACTTCTTCCCATTTTTTGAGTGTCATTCAAATTATTAAGAAAAAAACCTATCACCGTCTTATCGTCGTGCGTGAATTGAGCACCATTCACGTAAGAAAGGATTGCAATAATAATAATTATGTCAGTTGAGTGCAGCCGTACTTGTGACGATATACAAACTACTCAACGTCAGTCTCGAGAGAACAGTGACGAATTAACTTTGGCGCCTATACATATCTCTAATTAGCGATGCTCCTCAATCAATTCGAGACAACTCAATTTGATTCAAGCTAGTTAGCCTAATTACTCAATTAGATCGATAACGACCTCAAAGTGTCGTATTGTATATAAATCTTCTACAATGTTTTCCTCCAACTTTTCTCCTTCCTGCTCGTTATAAAAATAGGACGCTTTCATCCAAATTGATTATCACACAGAATCTCATGAATTTAAAATATTTTTCAACCATAATGACGAAAATTTTACTTAGCAAGATGAGATTAGTACAGAAGGTCGGTGATTACATTTTTCATAATTGTCTAGGAAATGCGTCACGTCGTTTGGCTTTCCTGTACGGGCTGATAATATGCCAATGTCACCTAAAGGAAACGCCGCAGCTTTGTTTTTTACTTCGAACTGTCTACTATTACGGAACTCTCTGTAATGCTAACCCATTTCCAGCTTGTCCAGAGCTAGTATTACGGAAAATTCCGTAATACTAGAGAGGGCCTCTCTACTTTATCCATCGAAAAGTATTTCGAAAACAAAAATAAAGAAACATAATTAAAAAACAAAAAAATGGCCAAGATCAGTTAAATCGGAAAAAAATTCATTTCTGGCAGAGTTTCTGACTCATTTTTACCACTATATTCTGTTTAGACTTTTAATCTTTCCACGCATCCTCTATCTTGTTCTGTTAGTTAAACAGAGGAAGTGAGGACTCTTAAGATCTTAAAATAAAATGGGGAAAAAAGACAAACACGTTATTTTGCTCTTGGTCAAAATACCTGTTGCGTAAATGTAAATGAGGGGATTCTTACCCTTCGCCTTCGCCAGGCTGGAGGGGCAATCGGGCACCGAGTTCGACTGCAGATGCCAAGAAGGTCAATTGTAAATCTGCGGCTTCTTTCCAAAGCTTCCTCCTGAAAGGGATAAAAGAGGAAAATGCAAATTTAAGGCGAGTTCAATAGACTCAAGACTGTACAAATAAATACAAATTTGATCTCAATTAGGGCTCACTTGAAGATGTCGAGGAGTTCATCCACCCTTTTGGAATCGAGCATATCCTCCACATTCAGATTGTCTATCTTCAATTGTATCTCGTACTTTGTCATATTCTCGTTTTCGAGGATATTCATATCCAGGATTTTGTTTCTTGTCTCGAAGGTCTTTTTATCCAATGCAACAATTTCTAACTGGAATTGGATATAAATTTATAAATAATTATACTTGTGGATGATTCTGAACCATTTTATTCAAATTATCACACTTTTTCAAATAGGAAAAGCAATAATTAAAAAAATTACAATATTTCTAAAAATTGATAATTTCAGAACATCCCTTAGGCAATATTTCAACAAAAATAGATATCTTTCGATAAACTGGAGGTACATGCCTCAATTAAAAGAAATTTCAATGATATTCATAGGCAATCCTGTTGTCGATTGGAACGAATCTTGAGCTTAGTGTCTCTATTTTAAAAAAATTATTTTAAGATCGAAATGAAATTTACTTTCTTATATTTACCATTATGTGTACCAAAATCAGAACACAAAAATGCTCACAAATCACAATTAGATTTCCATGAACTACCTCCTCCCCGGCTCATTAGAGACAATTATATAACAAAAGAAAAAAGACAATGAAAAAGGAAAGTCAATTAACTAAAACCAATTTCTCTCTTTCCTTATTCTTTCTCCTACTTTTTATACCACCGGCATGAACAATAGAAACTTATATTTATATAAACTCACATAATACCTGAAAACAAAAACGTAGAGATTAATATAAAGACTTATCAGGTTCAATTACATTAGTTAGTCTTTAAAATCAAACCATACTTTGTTATTATTCTTAAATATACTTTTTGAAAAACCCACATACAATTTTGCACTTGATGAAAAATTCTTTTTGTAATACAGCCAATCTCAAATTGTCACTAATCTTTCGTATGGAGCATCTTCGCAGGAAGTTTACGTGTCGCAATTTTTTATTGTTACTGATCGTTATTTTTTATGGGTTTTTTCTTTTAAAAAATGTTGAGATTAATAACAAAAGTATGCTTTTATTTCAAAAAAAGTAACACAGAGAAATTTACCAATGAATGAAAAGCTTAGACCTAATAATCAACTCTTCATGATAATGTCTAAGATGTTTTTATTTTTAGGTATTATGTAAATTTTTATTGATATAAGTTCTGATCCTGATGGGGAAGTCTAAATCGGCTTCAAAACATTTTGGTCCCTAGTCGTAAATGAGGTAGTTTGGATTTTAATTTTCATTTGTAAGTCTTCTTGTGTTCCGATTTTGGTACATAAATTAGAACTTGAATTCAATTCCGGTTGCAGTGACCTTAAAATTACATCCAGATCGTCCAAACGTAGACATTCAGAGCCGCGTAAATCATTTCTGTTGGATTTGAACGGATTACGAAACCTGATGCAACTAAAGCGCGGAGATTGCGGCCCTCGAACCGTTTATCACGCTTGGCTGAGCAGCCCCTTCCGAGCTTCGCGCAATCCTAAACCGCCACGGCATCAATTCTCGGGACGCAGTTATTGCGGACTGAATAAATCCAAGTTCCAGTGTAAAATGTTTCATAAGAAAGTACATTTCATTTCGATCAAAGAAAAAAAAAAATTATATAAATGCATTTATTATCCAGGTATTTCACTGAATAGCATACTGATCAAGGATTTGATTTTTTGGCCATTTCATGATAAACATACTCGTATCATGAAATTTCTCGTAATTGAAAATCTGTTGGTTGTAAATCACGGATTTGCAATGACATCCCGGGGATTTCATCAACGTAGAAATTCAAGGGAGTTGCGATTGAATTTCGTGAGATTTCGTGAAATTTAATGGTATTCAAAATATTTCGGAAAATTTTATGAAATTCTATTAGAATTCACTAATAAGGTTTCAAAAAATTCATAATTAGAATTGAGAAGATTTAATGAAATTCACGGAGCTTTCAAACTATTTCATCAATTTTATGATGTTGGAATGCACCAAAATTTCTGGTACTTAAAACATATTGCAATTCGCTGTTATTTTACAGAAATTCAGTTCTTTTAATTAGACTTTCTGGGATTATAGTCAGAATTTAACTATGAATTGAGATTGCATGGAAATTAATTATAATTTACAGAATTTTCTTAATATATTAATATTTCATCGTGAGACTTGCAATTTTAAGAGATTTTGTTAAATTTTAACCATAAAATTGTACCTTTTTTATAGTTTTCGAAGGGATTTCACTAAACTTTAATGGATTTCAATTTGAATATACACATAGCATTACATTGAATTTTAAGTGACTTAATGAATCAATTTATTTCTAAATAGGTATCTAATTATTTATACCTTAAAATCCTCCTGATTTCGAGGAGCGACTCCATAAAGAAATCCTTGCCGAGATCTTTCACTGTAAACATAGTGAATCCAAGATGGCAAATCCGGAGAATTTAGTAATGAAGACTGGTAGGAAAAACGGCGTGTGTAAAAACCTTAAACAATTTTTTTCTCATCATTAGCTTCTCTTAATTCTCTTCCTAAAATATTATAATAATACACACAAATTTATGGTATCAAAACGTTGCAAACAGTTGACAACTATATTGTGTAACAAATTAAAAGTACCCATTGTGCAACGTTTTGATGCGATTTTACAGCTCAATTTGATAATTGGGTATTTTGTGTGAATATAATATTTTATTCTCCTTTGGTTTTTTTACCTTCCATATTCCAACCAAAAATGTCTGGAGTGATTGGAATGACAAACACCTGGGACATTAGGATGTCTTCGGTGCTGACAAAGGCCGACAAAGACAGCATGACAAGACTTAGAAAGATGTAACTCGTCATTTTATTTAATGGCTGAAAACATAAAAAAATGTCTTGTTTCAAAACTTGTTATGAATGTCTCGTTTTGAAAAGTGTTAAAGAAGCTTTGTTTTAGAATTTGTTCTTTTTCGACAAAATTTTATTGAAATACCGAATCTGTTGAATATTACCCAATATCGAAAATATATTTTAAAAATTTCATTTATCGAATTCAATTCAATCTGAGAGACATTTTCGAGGACATTTTTTTCTCTTTTTCCAGAAAATATTAATTTCAAGGCTTGCACATGGCCTGGCCTTGGTATTAAATAAAAGCCCGCATAGCACACTCAATATGACGTAAATTGAAACAGACTCGAATATGATATTCGAAACAAAAAATCAGTCTTTAGACCATGAGTCAGGAATTAACCGCAAAAAAAGCAGTTTAGGAATTAGAATTAACATGAAACGATCTAATTTTTGTATGTATCCTAAATTCTATTCGTAAATTATTTTAAACGTTTTCATAGTTTTGTTAAATGAATTTGTTAACGATAGATTGCATAATTCCTTATTTCCAACTGAAAAAAAGGTTTCAAATAAATTCTTTTCTAAGCTTGATTTTCTATCTCGATTCCAGTTTATGCTCTAACAATATGAACAAATTTGTATTCAAATTTGCATATATTAGGTAAAATTGCCTTTTCTCGTGATGAAAAGGATTGAAAACTAATCTAATTTCTACTTTCACGATAGATAATTGATAAGTCACTGAAAATGTTAAATGCGACGTAAAACGTGACTGTGTTATTTCAAAAAGACATGTCGGAGCAAAGGTTTTGTGACGGGGATTGACGTAAGCTGTTATTGCACCGTATCATTTCAGAGATATGCGAATAATATACATAATATATATATATATATATATATATATATATAATATTCATAATTACATAATATCACTATAATAAAATATTGAGTGATAGAAATTTCTTAATAAAAGTGATAAGAAGGAAAAAATTAGCTTGAATATAAATTATAAACGAGAATTTTCTGGTTCACTGCTATATACAAAGTTGTTCTTCACCCTCATGAATAATCGACAGGTATTTATCAAAAGAAACTTTCACTTCGAGTGACGCGAGCAAAAATACCAAAACGGGCAAAAGTAGAAAACTAGTTCTTCTAGAATTATTTCTTAATGGCTTTTCTTTTTCTTATAGTCTGATTTCAGGTCTAAGTCGTATTTGATATTTGACATTTCCAATACAATTTTTCTCGATTGTTTGAGGATTTTATGTATCTTATTAATTTACATATTAGCCCAGTCAAAATGGATGAAAACAATCGAAGTAATGTTGGAATTCGAAGATAACAGCTATTTTTGTTTGCTTGAAACATTCATATAGACGTCCTATTTAAGCTCAGAAACCCTTGTGAAATGCTAAGTAGAGCCGATGTTGTTCTTAACAAATACCTGAAAATTACAAACATTTCTTTACAGATTTGCGTGGATTATTCACTGTTTGTTTCGGGTAAGAGATGGCGTAAATATGTATATTGAGGATGATTTTTAGAAGATAAAAAAGTGGCAGGTCTGCTGAGTATGAAAGGATTCTTTTTAGTATTGAAAATCCAAAATATTTTTTATTATTTTTTAAACAATAATGTTTTTTAAAGTTACATTTTTAGTGATTTCTCATTCGGTGAATCTGCTAAGGGGTAGTGTTTCTTCAAGAAAAAGTGTCAGATTGAAAACATTTATATTTTTCAACAATCTTTTTTCCATACTTACATGTCCAAAAAATCTGAAAAAGAAATAAAATAGAGAATAACCGAGGGTCAAGAAGGATGTCGAATATGTTTTCAACAAGTTTCTATCTGCAATAGTTTTCTTGTAAACAAATATTATTTAAAAAATTCTCATATGCAATATAACATCTTTGAAAATAAAAATACGTTAATTAACTCACAGGAAATTAAAACCTGAAATGGCAGTTTCAAAAAAGTATGAAAAACGATAGAACATCTTTCTGGGTTTCCGAGATAGCAAGCGATATTTTATTGCTCTTGGTTCCAGTTTGAAACTAATATATGAACCTTTAGTTTTGTCGAACTTGAAATTAAAAATAATAATTAATACATTAAACATATTTGCTTAAGACATAAACATTTAGATTGAATTTTAAAGAATCAGTAGCTGAAAAAATGAATCAAATTCCGCTATTGATTGTTTTATATGTAATTCAAATGTTTATATCTTAACAAAATAACATGATTCTACCTATTTACTATTATTGAAATTTCTTTTAATTTTCAATTTGACAAAAATAAAGTCTGATATATCAGTTGCAAAATGAGACCAAGAACAATAAAATATCTTTATTGGTTTCCAAGTTATGATTTAATTTGTCCGTGCAATGAGCGAGATGCATGCAGGACTGTTTTCCCGTTTTGTAACTATAATATTTCAGTCTTTAATTCCGTAAGTGTTAATTAAAGTATTTTTTTTTATTAATGGACCGTTCAGAAAATACGTAACGCTTTTATCTGACAATTTTCACCCCCCCCCCCCCCTACAGGTTTAAATAATACATCGCAGGGAAGCTATTGGAAATATCGAATTGATGAAAAAATAATCGACATCTTCTGGCCCTAAGTTATTCTACTTGTTTTCAGATTTTTTGGACAAGCGTAAGTATGGAAAAAAATTATTGTTTATAACAATTGGTCAGTAGACCTTTCACTTTATGGATCTATAGAGAGAAAGTGGATAAATATTTTTTTGTATAACAATGAAAATTTATTACTTACGTCACTTACTCAGCGAAGGCGCACCCTTAATTAACAAATTAATATTTCATTAACTATATTGGTCGTAGACGGTTCCATGGGAGCTCATTTGAAAGCTTATTTTATCTTCTAGAAATCATCTTATACACATTTAAACCATCTCATACCTGAAAGCACTAATCCTCGCGATCATGTAAACAATTTTTGAAATTTTCAGTCAAGGCCGTAGCCAGGGGGTATGATGCGTGTTTGTG
>CAKNXH010000111.1:214139-275420 GCA_932178445.1 Andricus quercusramuli
GCTGCATATCCCCCCCCCCCCCGATTTTTTCATGTTGTAACCCCACCCCCCGAAAAATTTTTCTGGCTACGGCATATCTGAACGTTTTAAGAAAAGTTTTCTGTAATCTTATTGCGAGTTCCAGCACAAATGTTAATTTCACTAGATATACTTAAGAGCTTTCATGAAAGTTTAGATTATAATAAAAACTTCGATTCATGTAGGATAAACTTATATGTTTTAAAGTACATTTTTGAATGGCACACCATTCAAAAATGTACTTAAATGATTTCTTTTCGGTACGCGTAGAGAGACTGCAGTGTCTATACACGCATCGAAAAAGTCCGACTATTCGTACAGAAATTTCGATGCAAATAGCACCTTTTTCCAGGTCCCGTTGGTCGTACCGAAAAAATTTGGCTATTCATACCGAAATTTCGGCACACATACTTTTGACATGACCTTTTTGAATGTATAGGTTCACTCAGAAAAATGTTTCTTTGAATCAAACAAATTCTTTCTTTGATATTGGGTCAAACAAATATTTCATTGAAGCAAATATTTGTTTGATTCAAACAAAACTGATTTGATTCAAACACACCATTGTTTGATTCAAACAAATTTTATTTGAATCAAACAAATTCTAGCATTGATATAGGGTCAAAAAAATGTTTGTTCGATTTAAATAAACATTTTTCTGAGTGTTGCATTTATAGGCAATTCAACATTTTATAGCTGTTTCTTAATATTAAAATATACCCTCAGAGCAATATGATATTACATTTGATCTCATTTATGTCGCGGGTTATCCCAGGGATAACCTGTCGGGATATCCTGCAAAGCGGAAATTTGGATATCCCCAGGATATCCGGGATTTCTATATGGGACGTTTGTGTGATATTCAAATCCCGGATATCCTGCGGTTATCCAAATTTCCGCCTTGAAGAATATCCCGACGGGTTATCCATGGGATAACCCGCGACATAAATGGGATCAAATGGTTTATGCTATTGCTCAAGAGTAATGTTAAAAAATGAAATAATCTGCAATCCAAATTCTTAAGTTTATAAATTACCATAGTCTCTTTTTTAA
The DNA here is from genome assembly GCA_932178445.1 of Andricus quercusramuli. Lineage (NCBI taxonomy): Eukaryota > Metazoa > Arthropoda > Insecta > Hymenoptera > Cynipidae > Andricus > Andricus quercusramuli. Next base: position 215,211 of record CAKNXH010000111.1, read on the forward strand.
CTTTTTTAAACTTTAGAATAGCGCTGATAGGCTTCTTACTAAATAATTTGAAATAATATAATAATAAGATTACATAAATAAATAAAATTGCTTCGAATATTATATTTAAACAAATTACACAGAAACGAATCTATAAACAGCTTATATGAAATAAATTTTCTAATGAAACTAATTATAAGAAAAAATAACAACAATTTTATTTCAATTTAATCAAAATAAAAAATGCATAAAGCTTATTCCAGTAGTAACACTAGTTATTCCCTTCGAGTAAACATTTATTTATTGTTATTCCGAAATTCGGAAAAAAATTCTGTCGGTTTGGATTTCCACCATCAGAACTTGTTTGGTATCTTATTTTGATAAAGTTTCTTTTCGACCGTTGAGAATAACAAAACAAAAATTCGGAAAATGCCTACACCGAGTGAAGAACTAGTGCAATTAGCGGAATGAGCTATAATATAAAAATAAAGAAACATATCAAAATTAATTTGTAGACATTTCTATAACAATAATTGCCACAAAAGTGTTATTTACAAAGTCTTTCGTTTATCTATGTAGAATTTTCATCTAGGATTCTAGGTTATGAAATTGAAATTCGCGACATTCAAAATTTATATAAAACTCACCCCTGGGTTTTCTAATCTGATGAATTAAGAAGTCAGATCAAAAATAGTCAGCGCACTGTTTGGAAAATATTTTCGACTGCTAGCTGTCATTCTTAGCAGACGACGAGCCTAAATCACGAAAACCAACCAAGACGCTTCAGACAGGTTATGATGACGGCAGAGGTAGGAACAACAAACTTGTAAGAGTAGCGTGAAAATGAGAACGGTAAAAAAATAACCTTGTGATGTAACCGACGAGTTCGATTCAACCTTGCTGAACCCTACTCCATCAAAAAAAACCTTCTGAAATTTAACTTTCGCCGACACAATTTCGTGATAATCCTTAATAGTGTCACCGACCTCAGAAACTGATACCAATTTCCTCGAGTTGCGTCTGCGCCTGCCTGAATTCATAGCTAAATGTGATGGATCGACTGGATAAATTCGAACACAGGGGCGTTTTTGATGTGAGAAAAGTTGCTAAAATTTCAGTATAAAACCCGATCAAAAAGATTTAAAAAGTTTCATATTTTAGACTATATAAATAATCATAATCGATCACTTTGATGATTCGAACAAATTCAAACTTATTGGAATCAATATTGCGATCACTCCGATTAATAAACGGGTTAGAAATTCGATATTAATAAAATTAAACTGAAATCGATTAAACAATTAATGATTATTAATTTTAGTATAATATGATACGCACTTCTCAAATGTCTCCGAAGGGATTGATCATTTTTAGGTTTACTGAAGGTCAGGGAATTCCAGAAAGTCGGAATTATCTTGTGATTAGGTAGAAATTTCATATTTATTTGTTAAAAATCACAACTGCTTGGTTGAAACTTAAATCTGTTTTTGTTGAAAATGCAACTACTTAGTTTAAAGTCGAACTACTTTCTCAAAAATTCCTTTTTTTGTTGATGATTCATCATTTTAGTTTAAAAACCCTTTCTTTTCATTCAAAATTTAACTATTATGTTGAAAAAATTTTTCAACTGAAAATTTAACTATTCCAAGTTTCATTGAAAATTTATCTTCTTCAGTTGAAAATTCAACTACTTGGTTGAAATTCCTATATTATGTTGAAAATTCGTCTTTTGTGCTAGAATAGTAATCTTTTTAGAGACTAATTATAATTTATTTTTTTGGTTGAAAATTCATGCATTTTGATGAGAATTCATTTTTTTTTTTAAATTCGTGTATTTTGTTAAAAATTCATTTTTTATAGAAAATTAATCTTCATCATGTTTAATTTATCTGTTTATATGAAAATTAGTTTTTGTGTATTGAAAATTAACTATTTAACTGAAAATTTATCTATTATATCTTCTGTTGAGAAATTATCACTTTTGATAGAAATTTAATTTTCTTGGTTTTTTTCAAGTTTCAAGTTTTTGTTGAAAATTTCACAATATTCTATTTCAGTTTTAAAATTTATCTGCTTTAGGTGAAAGTTAACTACTTTGCTGATACTTTGTCTTTTTCGGCTTTAACGTATCACGTATTTTGTGAATGAAACCTTATTTTTGTTGTTGAAAATTTAGCTACTCTATTTTAATTTGAAAATTGATATATTTTAGTGGAAAATACATGTATTTTATCCCAAATTTGTCTTTTTTGATAGAAAATTAATTTTTTTGATTTAAAATTAAACATTATATTTAAAATTTCATTTATTTTGGTTGAAGATTCATTATTTTAGTTGAAAATTAATTTCTAATGTATAGAACTTTAAAAAAAAAATTTTTGTTTCAATTGACAAAAATAAAAAAAGAGAAAAGAAAAATGAGATGACAACCAACCAAAACTGTTTTTGAATAAAAAATAAAATATTTTTTGGTGGAAATATCAACTATTACACTTTTGGTTAAAAATTAATTTCTTTTTTTTTCATAGAAGATTCATCACTTTGGTTTCAACTAGCAATTTTATACTCTCATGTTTGGTTAATTTTTTTTTTTTTTAATTGAGAACTTAACTATTTGATTGAAAATTCACGTTTTTTATGTATTTCTTACATAATTCGTGGATGACCGCTCATAAAATTCTGTATGACTGTTGTCGCTAAAAGTGTTTAAAATAAATTTAGATACATTTTTGTGCATTGGCATTATTGATTTCCAGATGTAAGGTTTTGTTTTCATACCTGAAAGAAAAACTTAGAACGGTCAGGAAAAATAAAAAATTAGTCAGGAAAAATTTAGGCAATTTCGAAATTGGGATTTTGTAGCATCCTTGATTTTTTGTTCTATGAGGGATTGTATGCCCCAGGTATTAAAGTTAAGGATGTAGCAATAAGAAAAAGAAGTTGAGGTTGAATGTCAAGCAAAAGAAATAGCTTTTTTCGAATATTATTATGTGTCTTTGTTCTCGTTGCTTGCAAAGTCTTGGCAATTTATTTGATGAGAGTCTCATTAAAGAATAATTACCAATACTCAATATTATTAATTTCTTCAAACTATGGCGTCAATTTTAAGTTTATTGGTAAGGTGGAATTTGAGCTGTTTGACTTACAGGATTGGGCCGCTTCCTGATTCTCAGCCATTTGTTTAAACAATTTTTCCCAGGCCGATTTTCTATCCCAATTCGGCCCAGTTATTAATCCTCCCTTGTAATTTGATATTAGTCTTTAACATAATTATTTCAAACATGAATTGCCTAATAACTCGGTCTTATAAATTCTTTTATCAATAGTTAGGTGTCGTAATTTATGCATGACCCCTTAACGAAAACCTTAAGAATGATCCTAGCGCAATTTCTTAAAAATTATTTTCTGCTTTACTGCTCATTATATTCAATCGTTTCCTTCGCAGTAAATTATTTTGATGCTACTATTTAAGATAATGAAGCGAAATCATAAATTATGATTTTCTTTTAAGCTACAGTTGCCTTTTTTTATTAGATTCAATTTAAATTTAATAAAATGTTCAATAGAAAGAAATTACAATTTAATCATTAAATTATTGGGAAACCTATGCTTATAGTAATAATTGTGTAATATATACCTTCATTATTATCCATTTATCGGACTAAAAATAACTTTATGAGCGATTTCCTGAATGTTATAGTATTTCTCACGCAATAATTATCTATAATTGTAGAATCGTTAAAGATTGTTATGTAACAAACAACAACTAAACAATGGCCTTCTTGTGCGATAATTTCATTTGATTGTAATGAGCGATTCATTAAATTAAACGCTATACTGTTAGACTCAAGTGATGAATTTGCGAAAAAATCTGATGTATAATAGAGTCGGTTGGCAATTCCACAGTTTTTGAAAATTTGAATTATAAGATAACATTTTGGATAACATTATTTGCAGAATGAAAAGGCGGATGGTTCTTTATTTCCCCAATTTACTTGTTTTTTTTTCTGCAGTGTAACTCAAAAATGATTTTTGAATTTTAATTTTACTTTCAACACAAGAAGTAGAAAAAAAACTGTTGTTATAAAAGATCATAGCAATGGTAAAAAATTGTTAAATAAGGGTAATAAATTGGCCGTTGAAAAAACTCGATTGGCTTATTTTTAAGATAGACGTGTTACAATATTCTATCATCTATCGACTTATCGACCGAAAAAGGGTGTGAGACCAATTTAATTAGCGGGAATTAATCTTCCCAAGCACAATCAATACTTCAAGCTAAAATTGAAAAAAATATGTTCCCTTATGTAGCAAATTGTGATTAAAATGCTCAAGAAAACTTGGAAAGAATGCATAGAACTTCACAAAATTGATGTCTTTCGGATATTTCAAATTTATTGAGATTCTACATCCAGAAGAGCGAGACCTAGAAAGATTCTGGAATATTCCGATTATTTCTAGAACACTCAGGAACACTGGAAACCAACCGAAAAGATTCTGGTATAGGTTTCTGAACATTAAAAAGTTGACGTCCTATGCAAATATTTCAAATGGATCTAAAGAATGTAAAGTGTGCAAAATTTTCTATAGCAGAAATCTTTTTACATTCTTAATACAATATTTGTACATTCTCATAATAGAAAGTATTACATTTGTGTACAATTTAACCCCCCCCCCCCCCCCCTTTTTATCAAATTTCCACTTGTTCAAACCCTCTGAACCCGAAAAACAGGTTTTTACGAATGTATCTGTCTGTCTGTATGTCTGTCTGTCTGTGAACGCGATAACTTTTAATAGAGTATATAATTTTTTAGATGAAGTATTTTTAGACCATTTTTTCAAGATTTAAAAATTCTATGTAGGGCTATTCGTAGTACTCGGAAATTCGAACAATTTATCTTCACGACTCTTTTGGATAAAGAGAAAATTATCAGAGTTATAGCATTTTCAAAATTTAAAAAAAATGAACATTTCAGTCGAACAACGCACGTCATGAAAAAAGTCAAGAGAATAAAGACGTTGCTTTTTAAGAGCCCTACAAGATTATCATAATAACTTTTTGAATTTTCTTGAAAAATCAAAAATTCAAATTTTGCGATCGCACAAAAAAAATGCAAAATCAAAAATTTAATTTTGCTGTCGAACTGTGCTAGATGCGAAAAAAGATGAGAAGACGAAAATTGTGCCCTCAAAAAGATCTACAAATTTATTATTCATTACTTTTTGATCAAACGCGTAGTTTTTGTTTTATTCATTAAAAAAACATAAAAAATAAAAAAAATTGAATTTTTGGACAAAAAACACAAGCTGCGAAATAAATAAATGGATAAAAATTGTTTACCCAAAAAAGAGCTACAAATTTGTAATTTATCATTTTTTGATAGAATACGTAATTTTTGTTTCAATTGTGAAAAATAAAATAGAAAATAAAAAAATTAAATTTTGGAAAAACAACGGAAGATACGAAAAAAATTAATAGAAACAAAAATTGTGCTCCCAAAAGAGATCTACAAATTTTGTATTAATCACTTTTTGATAGAACGCGTAGTATAGCTTTTGTGAGAAAGTATGGTTGTATGTAAAATTTGACATAGCCGGTTTTCATCAAATCTCCACGTTTTGAGCCCCCCATCCAGCAAAAAAAAATGATTTTCACGAAGGTGCCTGTCTGTCTGTCTGTAGTCTGTAGTCGGTCTATAGTCTATCTGTCTGTAGGCATGATCAATTTCGAAAAAATTATCAGATTGGATTGTGCTTTGGCTCACTTCTTTAAGGTCTGAAAAGAAAGAACGAGTTCGTTAACCAGCCATTTTGAATAAAAATTCAAAAAGTTAGAGCATTTTCAATATTTTTGAGACCATTTTTTTTCTCAAGATTTAACAATTCTTCGTACGGCTGTTCATAGTGCTCAAAAACTGGAACAATTTACCCTAATGACTTTTTTTGATAACAAGAAAATTATCAGAGCTATAGCATTTTCAAAATTCAAAAAGACAACGAAAATTAAAATTAAAAAAAAAAAAGCAACGCACGATATGAATAGAAGTCAAAAGACAAAAAACGTTGATTTTTGAAAGCCCTACAAGATTATCATAATAACTTTTTAAATTTTATTGAAAAATCGAAAATTCAAATTTTAACCCCACAAAACATAATAAAAAAAAAATCCATTTTACGGTCAAACTACGCAAGATACGAAAAAAGATGATTGGGCAAAAATTATCCATCCAAAAAAGATCTAAAAATTTGTTATTACTCATTTTTTTATAGGCTGCCCACTTTTTTTTAATTATAAAAACAAGACAATAAAAATACATTTGTCTCAATATCAATGCATATTATGAATTTATTGAAATTATAAATTTTTTAGGGTAGCTGAGAATACAAATTAGGCACTGTCTATTATAAAAAATAAAATTTGTACTTTATTTTGCAATATCTGAATAAGCAGTCACAGACCGAGGTACAGAAATAAATATAATTTACATTTAATATATGTAATAGAGTTGAACTCAATGTAGAAAAGTTCGCACTTTGGACTAAGTCGAGTGCGAAGCACTAGATACGTGATGAGAATGTCTTCATTAAAGCCGAAGGAGCTTCAACAAAAGGGAATTCACAATCACGAAATGACAGTTGTCGATGCCTTTGACCTTTAATTTTAAAAGGTCTGTGCACAAATTAAGAAAAACTTCCAAAAATTTTCAAAATTTTTGTTAATTTATAAATTTCCCATAGATTTCAAAAATTTTAAAAATGACCGTAATTTTCTGAAACTTCCTAAATTCATACTAAAATAAAAATGAAGTTTCCAAAATTGCTCGATATAAGCAGAAATCATATACCTTTGTTACAAAAAACGTCTGAAAGCATGCATTCGTTCTGAAAAATATCGTATGCACGTCAAAAAAGTCCCGCTTCTCTTAATTGGTGCATAATATATTGTGCTACGCTCTTCAAATTTCGGTCATCCTAGCCCTATTTACATTTTGCCCATGATATGTGCACCGAATTTCGTTGCCGTAGGCACAACTATCTAATACAATGAATTTAGAAGGATTGAATCCGACTAATATGGCACGTTTATGAGACAATTGAACTCAATTACAGAAATTGAATTGAATACTATAATATTTATAATGTAATTTTTAACAAAAGTACAAATGTAAGCCCTTCTAAACAAAAAGAATTGGACACGATTGGGACCGATTGACCCTATTGTCTTCGATTATAAGAAACACCAACACCATTGAATACAATTCATTCAGTCAGACTCAATCGGGTAATAGCTTTTGAATCTGATTGAATAAGTCGATTTTAATCGTGTGTGTTAATCGGTGTCAATGAGATTAATCAGTCCGAATCATTTCTTTTTTGGACTGTGGCTATTCATACCAACATTTCGGTACGAATAGCCCCCTTTTCCACTTTCCGCTATTCGTTCCGAAAAAATTCGGCTACTCACACTGAAATTTCGATATGTATGGACAATTAGAAACTGTCCTTATTACAATGTTTTTTTTATTTTAAAAAAATTAATTGAAAAGGATTCCAACCAACCCAGTATAAACGAAAAAAGATTCAAAAGAATTCAGAAGTAAGCGCAGATTTAAATACGAACGTGATTGTTTTGGCAGGCCGGAGTTACATACACTAAAAAAGAACTGAATCAACACCTCAGTTAAAAATTCAACTGTTTGGTTGTAAATTAAATATTTGGTTCAAAAATCATACTTTTCGTTGAAAATTCAACTGTTTTGTTGAAAATTTCATCTTCTTTGGTGGAAAATGCCACTGTTTGGTTGAAAATCTAGTTTGTTGATGATTCATCTTTTTGTCTCAAAATTCAACTGGAAAATTGAACTATTTAGTAGAAAATTGACAAATTTGCAAGCTATTTTGTTAAAAATTCATATTTTCGAAGACGAAAATTCAACTGTTTTGTAGAAAATTCAGGCATTTTGTTGGAGATTTGTCTTTTTATGTAGAAAATTAGTCTTTTTGGCTAAAAACTCAACTAATTCGTTGAAAGTTGAACTACTTTGTTATAAATTCATTTTTTGAGAATCACCTCTTTGTTTAAAATTCAACAATTTGGTTGAAAATATATCGACATGGGTTTATAATTAAACTAAATTTGGTAAAAAATATATCTACTTTGTTGAAAATTTAATTCTTTTATTGAAAATTCATCTTTTTTGGTAGATTCATGTTTTTTGGTCGAAAATTCAACTGTTTTGTTGAACATTCATCCTCTTGAATTAAAAATTCCTCTTAAATCGTAGAAAATTCATATTTCTTTGTTAAAAATTCATCTCTTTCGGTAGGAAATTTTCTTTGGTTGACAATCCAACTATTTTGTTGAAAATGAAATATATTTCGACTTGAAATCTTTGGAATTTAAAGAATGTAATCTTTATTGCCCCTATACTATGATTTTGGATACATGGATTTTCTATAAGATTTATTTGTTAACAATATTACGAAACAGTATCGATTTACTGCCCCCATGTAACAGAGGCATTTTTATGCCCCCCCCCCCCCGGCCCAAAAAAAAGCTGTTGTGTAATTTATGGATGGTCTCTAACGGTGAACCGACACCCAATTGATGACCCACTCATAAGAACCCAATTGAATCCCACTCAGCAAATCGTTTTGAATTATAATTCTTGTCTATCACAATCGGACTTGCGCGTTTTCAATTCACAAGTCGCTTTTTCTAGAATCTAGATGAATATGTTTCTAGATATGCAAAAAATAGCCATTTGACTAAAAAAAATAATGTAAAATCTGAGAAAATACTGAGTAAAAGGAAAATGGATTTTTGAATTAGAAAAGTGGGTATTTGTGTAATATGAATGTTTACTATAGCAGCTTGTTTTGATGAGTGTGACAAGCAAGGGCCTTGGGAAAGTCGCACGCCCAGGCGTAATCTGAGAATTACGGCACTGCCTATTGACGTCTGCAGTAGGCGTGGTTTCACTCCGTCCGATAGAGGGATATATTTACCACACACAACTTTTCTCGTACGCCAGCGACTTGCATTATTCGATTAAATGTGTATTTGCAGTACAAGCTAGTCGCTTAGATGCCAGCGAGGTGCGGATCGCGACCGTGGCCAATTTTCGGCACCCCCGTCAAATCAAGTGTCACCGATCGTCACCGAGGTGCAGCTTCGAACAGACGTCACGGGGGTCACGGGGGTGTTTTTTTGACATAGTGTAGAAGTCGTGCACTTGTGTACTTACGGCTTCATCCTCCGCGCTAGTGTGTTGGTGTTAGTGTTGGTGTTGGTGTCGAGAATCGAGGCGTGCAACGAGAACGAGGGACGGATCACGAATCCTCCACGTCCCGAAGAGAAGTCACTTTTATTTTTTCCAAGAAACACCCCTTCCCTCGAGATTTTAACAATAATATCACATAAATAATGGCGGGCGTTCCCGTCGTACTCGTCACAGCCAACGTCGGCAGCATTTTCGAAGAGGTACTGAACATGCTTATTTATTATATTAAAAATCATTTTATAACTTTAGAAATTCCGACAAATTTCATTATCTTCTCACTTTTAGGATCCAACATAAATTCTTATCGCCCGAAGGTTGTCCTAACTCTCATATTTTCCGTCCAGGAATTCAAATATTTAGAGTCGAATTCCAGAAGTGATCTTTGTTGAATTTCATTTTTTAGATTCTCACTGTAATTGGTTTCATTTTTTTGATTTTCATTTTGTTGTTTTTTTTTGGTGGATTGTGAGGTTCTACACTATTTTTGGTTTCTTATTTTTTGAATACCCGGCGCGCTATTTATGAATGAAATCGAACGTCAATCGACCGCGTGCGGTTTCGATCGAAACTATCGAAACCGGTTCGGAGTGATTTGATTAGACTAAGTCGGAATTTCTTCAGAAGGGATAAAAAAATATTGAATAAAAATGCATTATTTTTAAGATTTCATTTTAGGGTGCGTTTCGAATTTTTAATTAAAAAGTAAAGTACAAAAAAAATAATTTGTTTCTGCGGAGTTTCATACACTGGGGTGGAATGTGGAATTTTAAATTTGTAAATTATTGTTTTGTGCACACGTCCATTCGATAACTTCGACACAGACGTAGAAAGTGTGGATATCATGTTGCTGTAAACTGGAAGCTGTATCGTGTATCGCACGAAAATGTCCAAGCAAATGTGAAGTTGACGTCTAATCAGGTCGTGAATCGTGGAATCGATGTGCAATTTCCTTAAATTATTCCAAATTTGAGTCATTAATAGGAATTATAATACCATTACATTTTCAATTTAATTCAAAAAATATTATGAGAATCGTTAATTATTTCATTTAATGTTCATGATTTCCAAAGTACGTATTTCAAATTTTCTCTGAAGTTTGTATCGACAAGTAAAAATTTTCAAACTGGAATTTTTTGAAAGCTATTCAAAATGAATCTGTATGTTAACGACCCCATTAGTGAATCACTTTTTTTTTTAATTTATCACCCCCCTGAACAAAATATATTTAAGTAAATAATTACTGTTCATTAAATAATCAGGAAAATTGTTTTACGTGTGGGATTGCCCACTTTAGATATGGGTGGCCCCCTATTGGTGTCATCACCCTATATAAATTTTGTTTTCCATAGGAAATTTTATTATTTCACATTTGAAGCAAAAATAAAAAATTTCAAATTGAAAGCTTTACCTAGTTGAAAAAGTTTCTAGTTTATTTCAGATTGATGTTTTCAAAATTCTTCAGAATTGTACCATTTTATTTCAAAATTTTATTTTTAATAGTTTTACAATTTTTAGTTTAAAGCGTTCAAAATTGAATATTCTTAAATTTAAGCTATGTAAATTGAAAAGTTTATAACATTAAACTCCTAGATAATTGAATACTTTCAAATAATAATATTTGAAAAAAAAATTAAAGTAATGGATTTTTAAACTGTATTCAGTTTTAAACAACTATAATTTCGAGGTGTTTTAATATTTCTCAGCTAAATATATATTTACCTAATATTCACAGAATATCTCTAAAAACGGTTTCGCTTAACTTTATAAAGGTCTTTTATATTTTTAGATATTTGGAGTCATATTTTCAAACAACCTTATCTTAAAACCACACATTGGAGATCATTTTTATTTGCCATCAAAATCAAACTCTTCGTGAAACTCTTCGTTGGGCGAAAAATGTCATTAAGCAATATCTCAATGACGCTTTTCTTTACGACCCATTTGAATGTCACATTTAAAAATTATGGGACGACTGAAAAATCCCGAAAAATAGAATTCTCAACACTGTACAATTTTCGAATTGCAAAATTCCCGAATAATAAAATAATCCAACGAGAAAATTCCCGTATTTGAATAATAAACAATTTTTTTTTTAATATTATTTATTTATTACAAATAAAATGATCAAATATTTTTATAAAAGAACCATGTTCTTCAATTTTAAAAGGTTTTTTAAAGTTATGTTTGAATTTAAAATAATAATACTTCAAAAAAAAGATATTTCTGAGTAAAAAATGTATTTGAAAATGTGCACAGTATTTTTAAAAGATTACAAAAAATCTTCTTTAAAATAGAATTGTTTATTTGAAATAAAATTTTAAACGTCCGAGACACACGTGTTTTTCTGTTTCTTTTTTCAATACAATTTGTATACAATTATTGTTATTTCAAATTCAAACAATAATTTTTGAAAACTTAAAATCCCTAAAAAATATTTGATTATTGTACTTTCAATAAATAAATAATATGCATTAAAGGGAGGATTAACAATTCCGAAAAATAAAATTGCCGACACTGTAAAATTCCTGAATTGAAAAATTCCAGAATAATAAAATTCTCGAACAGTTTAGAACATTATCGAATTTGAACATTTCCAATAGAAAATTGACGAATTATAAAATATCCAAACTAGAAAATTCCCGAATAGAAACAATGGAATAAAATTTTAATTTTTAAAAAATATTTAAATAAAAATATAATATAAAAATTAAATATTTAAATAACAAAAATTGTATCTAATTTTATTCAATTCTTTAAATTCTATTTTGATCTGAAATTCTAGAAAAACAACAATGTTTTTCATTATCGGTAAAAATAACTGTATGTGTGGTATTAGCTGACTTAGAAATAATGCGGAAAGCACATGACAGAAACTTTTTGCCAGAACACACCTGTGGTTTCGCACGTTCGTATCTTTTTGGGGCAAAATATGCATTTACGCATTAAAGATCGACAGAAATAAACATTTCGTACTTCAACAAAAACATACGTTTCATGAGTTAAAAATGACATCACTTAAGTTTTTTATATTTTGTGAACACACATATGAAATTATTAAAATGATGTATTTTTAAATTTTCAATAAATATTAAAATTCATTATATCATTACTATTTAATAAGAAAAGTATATTTTTTGCAGCCGAGTGTTATGCTTAAAATATGGACTGAAGAATTTTTATCCGTAAGTGTTTCTAACATTCGGAATTTAATGACTTGTAATTAAATGTTTTTGCTAAAATTTTGACTCCATTTTCAGACAATTTCTCGACTAGATCCTAAATTCATAGCACTTCACTGCCAGGAAGTGGGTGGAAAAAATTATGAACAAAGTATGAGGCACGTGGAAGACTTTGTTAGGTATGTGAATCAATTATCTAATGAATAATTTCTTTAAAAATAAATAAAAATCTTACTTGTTGTAACATTTGAATAAATAATTCCAGAATATAAATTTAAGTTTTAAATTAAAATTTAAAATTACTTTAGATATATTTCACGACTAAAGTTGTATAATATACGATTCGGTAGTTTTGACATCTCATTCACATGCAGTTTGACCCAATTCGCTTCGTCTACTCTGTCTGAAACTTTCATGAATAGATAATTAACAAAGTGCTCTGAGTTTGCTAAAAAAAAAAGTCGCGCGTATTTTTAACTGATAAAATAACATTCTTTGCATTTTTTAAATGAATGAATTAATAAATCAGGGAAATAATCAACAACAGATAAAATCGAAAGTTTAAAAATGTACTTGAGCTTAATATAAAGTATGTACTTTACATGTTTTCAATTTGGATATACAGTTATTAGTTTTTACAATAATTAAACCTGAAGAACTTGTAGTTTATTGTAAGGCTTCAACTCAACGCTTTACTGCTCATTAAATTATCACACTTATATTTGAAAGCGCTAAAAAATTAGCAAAATGTTAATCAATACTCTAAAAATCTTTTTGATGTAATACTATTCTATATCAAATTACCTTTTTCCGTCTCTGCGGCACATTTTATTTATTTACGTATTGAAATATAAAACTGCTATCAGATTATCACTGCCAGCCTATGTATAATATAATTTAATAAAGGTAGAAAAAGTATAAAAATAAAGTATCTAGTAGCAAGATACGCTTGAATGAGCTACTTCAAAGGACATGCATTGAGTAAACCCGGTGAGTGGATAGCACCCAAGAAATCTGATAATGTAAAAGAGAAAAAAATAATAAATTCAAACACTCAGAAGTATTAGTTAATCTAATCCGAATTTCCGAATTATTTTCCTAGTCTGAACTATTTTTAGAGTCAAAGACAATCTTCTGATAAATCTCTAATATTGTTTTTACTTGTTTGAAGGTTGTTAATGTCTTCAGAAGAACTGAGGTTGTTTGACAAGGTCCGAGTTTTCCTCGACGAGGATTTCTCTTCGGCTGAACACTTCACGGTACAAAAAATCATTTCTTTGATCCATAAGAAATCTGTTCCGAAGTTAAACAAAAATTTTCTAAGCAAATATTTCGTTGCAGGCACTAGGAAATTTCTACTTTGTGCACGACTCTGTGAAAGATGTACTATTGTGGGACTTCAAAGGTAAAGAATGCCAGAAATTATTTATAAACAATTAATACCTAATGGCAAGAATAAAATCTAATAATAGAAATTGTTATGCAGTTAGATTTTGATTTATGAACTACTATTTCAGAGTGTACATTTATACCAGTTCATGGAAAAGAAGTACACTCGGGAAATATAGAGGCAGTGACGACCAAAGAAAAATCAAAGTTTCCTCAGGATTTTTTCCCAGAGTGCAAATGGTCCAGGAAAGGATTCCTGCGGACGAGATGGAGTATTAGTGGAACAATATTTGATCTCATAAATATCCATTTATTTCATGACGCTAGTAACTTTATCGCGATGGAAACGGTAATTTTGTTTCTTAATTTTCAGAAATATTGACTGACTATCCCTTTTTTTTATTAAATTTAAAACTTTATTTTGATTGCAGTTTCCATCAGTATACAGTAAGACTCGAAGGAGAGCCCTGGAGCATACTCTAGACAGGTTTCATAATGATCAGTATCCAAATGCGCCCTATTTTTTATTCGGGGACTTTAACTTTAGAACCGATACGTTCGGCGTTATTAAGGTAATTCATTTTTAATTGTTAAAGCTCTTTTAATTTTTGTCGCTAAATGTAAATAGGAATAGGCACTTAGAAATTAATGATAAAAGTAGGATTAGAATTAGGATTACTCAGGGTGGCCGCTACTCTGGAAGACCGGGAAGTGTTCGGGAATTTTTTAAGATCGAGATATATACTGCAATATTTAAAATAAGTTTAGTTTCAACTTTTTTATAGTATTAATTTCAATTGTTAACATTTTCAATTGTGAAATGATTCAGTTTACAATGCGTAATTTTAAAATCTTTTACGTTAAAAATGTTCCAATTTAGGTATTTATTTTTAAGCTTAAAATTTCAATTTATAGAATTTTAAAATGCAATTTTAAACACTTAAACAATTAAAAGTTGAAAACTTTATAGTAATTCAACAATAATTGATTTTACCAGATAATTCTGAATCTGTTCGAAATTAAATAATTTATCGATTTTATCGTAAAAATGGAATTGCTTCAATCCGGAAGCATTAGTAGTTAAATAAATGTAAACGTCCAATTCAAACCTTATAAAATATTTTCAATTTTAAAATAATTTCAAATTGATAGATTCATAATAAAACGCTTTTGTTCAATTTCAAATCCTGATAGAATATTGTTTCAGTCTAAAATGTTCAATTTTAACACATTCAATTTGAAATTTATTAATTAGATAAAAGTTCATTTTTAAATATAAATTTAAAAACTGATAAGTTAAAAACAAATTTAATCGTTTAATTTTTAATTATTCTAGCTTAAAATTGCTTAAAATGATATAATTATGAAAATTTGTTAATTCATTCTTGAATTTAGAGCATTGAATAATGATAACGTAGGGTAAGAGCACCAATACCTTGCACCCCCCCCCCCACCCCCATACCAATTGTTGGCACCCTTCTCTAATTTCTGAGATAATAAATTTTTTTAGCATGTTTTGCCTCAATTAGTTTATTTATACTATCACTTTCATATACAATGCATATATAAATAATTATTTAGGACAATCTAATGTTTATCGAAAATAAAACAAATTCACTATGGTTTTCGGCATGCCAATAATTGAGCTAAGGTACCAACAATTGGTGCTCTTACCCTATCGTAGTATATTATTAAGTGTTTAAATTAAAAAATATGAATTATAAATTAAAATTCAAAAGAGTTTACTTTGAGTGCCTTTAATATGCATTTCAGTTTTGATTACTCGAAATGAAAAAATTTTCAGCAATAAGAGCTTGCATTTTTTAATTTCAATGTCCGTAAAAAGATTTTGCGAACCAGAAAAAAAAACCCGGAACAATGACCGGGAATTTCGTTCCTCCATTACTGACGATGACTGACTCTAGATCAATTTGAACTTCAAACATATTAAGGATAATTGTTTTGTTTGAAACTTTTTTGAAGCTTTCCATGGCAAAAAGTTTTTTAAATAAAACTAAAAACAAGACATTTCAATCTTTTGAAAACTGAATTTCCAAAAACCGTTTTTCTTCCAAATTGTTTTGTATTTATGAAGTAAAAACAAAAAGATATTAACATTGACTTTTTTTCATTTCAGAAACTCACAGAAGATACACAAGAAAGTCAGATGTCGAGTAAAGGCAGCATTTCGAAGTTGCAATTCCGAAACAAAGATGACGATCTCATTTTAACCTTAGGAAAAAAGGAATTCGCTCATCACGAGCACCAGAATCTTTTTATTGAAAACGGAGGTCAGTGGGTAAGTACATCGAGGAATTCTTTTATAAGAAATAAAAATAAATACAGTTTGAAGCAAATTTATGTTTTCTTTACAGCTACGAGAATACGACAAAGAACTTGAAGACTTCAATGAAAGACTCTTAGAATTTCCGATCAAATTCGTACCCAGTTATCCTTTTGAAGAAGATGTTCAGGAGGGAACGAATTACATGCAGACGAGAGTACCGGCCTGGTGTGATCGAGTTTTGTTGAGCCCTGCTGCGAAATTGCTAGTCCAAGACGTAAGTAACTTTATTTATTTAGGGGCCGTTCAAAAACTACGCCCTCCCCCGTCCTTTTAAGTCAGTTTTTTTCTTCGATTTCTTTTCATAAACGCCTAAAATAAAACATAATATTTTAACAAACTTTACAGCCCGAAAAGCTAGCTTTGAAAATAGGGGAAATCGGGTAATTTTACACGAAAATAGAGGAATAATAGGGAAATAAATTCTTTTAAATAAAATTAATGTATAGGTAGCATATTGAATTCAATATGAAACGCTTAAGATTTCAAGTCGACGTATATTGCAGTTTCAACAAAATAGTTGAATTTTCAACTAAAAAGAATAATTTTCTACCAAAAGAAATCAATTTTCAACGAAAGAGTTGAGTTTTAAAGATAAATAGTCGAATGTTTTAGAAAACAGTTGACATTTAACCACGAAAAGATGAATTTATAACCAAGAAAGACGATTCTTCAACTAAATAGTTGAATTTTGAACAAACAACAAGTTATTTTTATACCAAACAGTTGGATTTGCAACTAAATAGTTGAATTTTCCAGCAAAAGAGATAAATTTGTAATGAAATAGTTCCATTTGCAACCTACAAAGAGGAATTTTCAACCAGATGGTCGAGTTTTTAAACAAAAAAGAATTAACTTCAACCACTAACAGTTGCGTTTTTAACGCAATAGTCGAATCTTCAAGCAAACAAAAAAAAAATAATTTTTCAGAAGGCAGTTGAATTTTCAACCGCGAAAATTTTTACCGAAAAAAATGAATTTTTAATCCATAAAGACGCATTTTCAAAAAAGCAATTGAATTTCTGATTTAAAAAGATGAATTTTTAACAATGCAAAATTTATTATCAACCAAACAGGTACGTTTGCAACCAAATAGTCAAACTTCCAAGCAAAAGGGATGAAATTTCAACAAAGAGTTGAATTTTTAACCAAATAGTTGAATTTTCTACAAAAAAGTTGAATTTAAAAAGAAAGAAGCTTATTTTCAACCAAATTGTTGAATTTTCAATTAAAATCGTAAATTGTTAACCATTTAAAATAATTGCATTTTCAACTGAAGAGATGAGTTTTTAACAAAGTAGTTCAACTTTTAAACAAGTTGTTGAATTTTCAGCCGAAAAGATGGATTCTCAATGAAAAATTTAATACTTGAATTTTTAACTAAAAATGATTAATTTCTAACCAAAAGTAGAATAGTTAAGCTTTAAGTGCAAAAAAAAAATAATGTTAAACAAAAAAATAATTTCTCAACAAAATAGTTAAATCTTCAACCAATTAATAGAATTTCTAACCAAAAGAGATGAATTATCAGCGGAAAATATAATAGTAGATTTTTTCAATTAAGAAGAAAAATAGTTGAATTTTCTTATTGGGTTATATTAATTCAATTCTCGTTGAAGCGAAGGAAAACAGAGGAATTCTTTTAAAAAAAGGTGTCACGGATTGTCACCCCTGCGGGGGGGCCTCGGTGATGTGACGTATTTTTTGAACGCCCTCTGCTTAAAAACCTATAAAACAAAAAATAAATCTTATTTAAAATTGTTTCCATGTCAGATTCAGTCAAATGCATTCGAGTATGGAATAATAGGTCCCACAACATGCATGGGTGATCACAAGGTAAGATCATAATTTTAATGATTCGGTTGAGTAGATTGAGGCAGATATTGAACCTTTTTTTATTTATTAATACTATACTACTGGGAACATAGACTTACACGTTTCTTGATTCTTATTCTGATGATTCATTCTTTTAATGATTATGGTGCAGCCTGTTTTTCTGGAGTTTCGAATGAATATCTAAACACTAAGGTACCTATCTACAAACTTCTCTGTCTATTCATGTCTTGGTTTACCCTCGTTTTTCATGTTTCCATTTTTCCTTTTAAGCATTTTACGAATCATCAATATTCGCGCTTGCTCAATGTAGTGTTGTCTTTTATTATCTTTTTTATATCAATCTGGGTTTGTACCTTTCCTTCTCTTTGCTATCGTTATCATGGAATAACCAATGTTTTACATTTTTCCCGATATTTTAGTATCTATTCATATCTTTATTTAACGATCTCTGTCGAGTTTATGAGTATTTAGAATTTTCAGCAACATGTAAAAAGTATTGGATTTTTTATAACTAACTAAAGTACCTTGATCCAAATTCTGGAATATAATTCAAGAGAATCAAATAAGATTTAATTTAATACATTGTAAAGTTAAACAAGTAATCACAGGATGTCTAGCAACTCGGGAAATCGGGAATTTGTCGGAAATTTTGTGCACCTTGAAAAATACGGGAAAATGCCGGGAATCCGTGAGCAGATTCGGGAAGTCTGTAGTTATAAATTTAAATTAGAATTTTTCATTTTATGATAAAATTATTATTAACACATCGATTTATTACCAGCCACTCAGAAACTGGGAAGTCTTTAAAATGTATTAACCGCAAAACATGGGTCAGGCAATGTTTACTAATGCCAGCATAAAAGTCAAACTAGAGAAATTTCTTGTGCTGATTTTCTGTGGATAATTTTCGCTATTTTTTTCAATGAGTTTGTTATTTATAAACAAACAAATTTCCGATTGTATTATGGTTCTGAGTTTTGAATTTAAATCATTTGAGTTTTTAACTTTTAAAAAAGAAGCTTAACAATTGACATAAAATGGAAGCTCTCAAAATTAATCAATTCAACAATTTTAAATCAAATGCTGTTCAAATACAAAGTTAAAAATTTTAAACTCTTATAAATTGAACAGTTAAAAGATTTCTGGTTAAAAAATGTGAATCTGGATTAACATTTTCAATGCTCTAAATTGAAGAATGAATCAATAAATTTATAAATGTTGAAAAGTGTAGGTATCATTTTTAAGCAATTTTAAATTGAAGGCATTAAAAATTGAATGATTTTAAATTTCGTTAAAAATTAAATCCTTTTAAATTAGAAGTTGAATTATTTTTATTTCAAGTCGTTTGAAATCACTAATTGTTCAATTATTATTTATATCAACATTAAAAAATTTCACTTACGAATTAAAAATGTAACAAAATGAAGGAATTAAAATTCGAACCATAAAAGTTGAAATTTAGTACTCTGCCATTTTCACCATTCAGTGCTTTCTAATTGAAACAATTCAATTTCAAATTGTTTAGTTTCGAATATTTGAATTATAATTGCGCATTGTTAAAAATGGAAAAAAGTCCTTTTTCGATTAAAAAATTTCAAATTGCACGAGTTAAAAATGAAATATTTTAGACTTAAACAATATTTGAACATAAGGTTTGAAATTGAATAAAAAGATTTATTTATGAATCTATTGATTAAAAATTGTTTAAAAATTTTATAAAGTTTCAGTCGGACTTTTACATTTGTTTAACTGCTAAGGCTCTGGAATTGAAAGGGTTCATTTTTTAGCGTTAAAGTCTTTCTTCTAAAAATTGGTAAAATTCCCGATCAAAAAATAAATTTACAGTTATTTCCTAGCTTTTCCAGATGTACAAAATTTCCGGTAATTTCAGCGGTCGAGCTTTTATTCTATTTTAAAAGTATTTTAAAGTTTTATGTTAAAAAAAAGTTTTATGGTAAAAATTGAAAAATCAAAAAGGTTGAAAGAATGCATTTTTCATTTTTTTCTTCAAATTTTATTTATGTTAGTATTTATTTAAGTGATCGTTATACTATTTTTCATGAACGCATGTGCACATGTCTTTCTATTTTTTTAAAATTTGTTATACTTTTTCTATGTTTCATTATTTTCGATACGGGAAATATCGAGGGACATATGAGAATATTAAAACGAAATTTTGCTAGACACCCAGTGATCATTACAATTTTAACAAATTTTACAACCATTTTTTGAATGATGAATGCCAGTTTAGGAAATTTCAATATGACTTTAAAAATAATTGTATGCATTATGATTGTACTTTTTAGTCGAAAATATAAAATAGAGAAAATATTTAAGAAACTGTCACTTTTTTCTTAGATAGTCTAAATTGTAAATTTATAAAGATTCAAATTCCCAAATTTCAATCCACATTGCAAGATTTAAATACCAGCTAGTTCCTGCTAGATCCGCAGTATCTTAATGCATCAGTATAAAAAACTACTTTAATATTGAAAAAAATCTCCCGCATGAGACTGAAAGGAACCAACAACCCCTTGCAAGACCAGTTGTTCCTTGATAACGATAGACTAGACACTCAAGGCACAGCTAAAAATCCTACTAACTACTAGTTTATCAAAAAGTCAAAAACGTGAAAAAGAAACACGTGCTAAAAGTAAAAACCAGTTCCAAAGTATTAAGTATCAAGTATAATCAAGTATTGAGAAAACTAACTAAAGACAGAGTATTAGGTACTACACTAGAAACTCCCAAGTAGATCTTCGAAACTAAAAAGCCTTACAGCTCTGCCCTAGCTCACTCACACAATTATTACATCTCCATCGTGCATTTTCCCCTTTGCAGCCAGTCTACCTGAGGGTTTTGCTCGCCTCCAACACAGGTATGATTAACTGCTGCAACTTGCCACAAGCTCCTGAATTTTGCTTTCGAGTGCCCGACAGTTACTTGGAGTTGTTGTCCATGTTGCCTGATTGTCATAGTTGTGCTAGAGCACGTACCACCGACCGTTCGTCTAATCTCTTGCACGCAGCACCCATTAAGCATGATCCTTACACTCCAGATAGTATGGACAGTCCAAGTCCAAATGCGCTAGTAGCTATCAACGAAACTTGCGATCTAGATTTAGAATCAGGAATCCTAGGACACGCGGAACCAAATTCAAGATTTTTCAAGAGGATAGACCGAGCAGTTTCACCAGCTTTACTCAAATCAAAACTAGAGCTGATCGTTAAGAACAAAACACAAGAGTCCCAGGATTCTGACCAGGAAGTTGAGATTAGAAAAAGCCCGAGTGAATGTCGGCTTCATACTTGGCCAGACACGGAAGAGCGTCAGTGGGACATGAGAAAAAACAGAAGCAACAGTGATGTTTCCTGGCAAAGATCCCATCTTCTAACCAGAGCCTGGGTTCAAGGAAAAGGTCATCGTCATGGTTACCATTCTTTTGGTAACTTTGTTCACAAATCTACTGGATGTGAGTCTAGAAATGATCCTAGAAGTCCAGCTTGTGATCTGATCATCCCCAGGATTGCAATTATCAATGCTAGTAATTTGGAATCGAATGAAAGTTCTGTTCATCTTCATGATGATAGGCTGAGTTGCTACTCTGACAATCATTTGAGTACTTATTCTGAAAACAGAACCAAGACTGCCAGCGGCGAGGGATCCTTTCAGGAAAAAAGTGAGGATCTTTGCAATAAAATTGAAGAGGAGACTAGCGATAAACTTAGTGTAAATGCTGAAGAAAATCTTGAAGACTCTCAGATTCATAGATCTGGGGATAATAAGAACCAGGACGAATCGAGCATTAATAAACATGATGATCAAAGTCTTAATACTGCCAAAACGCTTCCTGAATGTTTTGAAGCTCTTGAACAAAGTGACCAATTGAAACCAAAAATTTTGGAAGAGGAATGTGATAGAAATGTGATAGAGACAAATTCAGATACGTATGCTAGTAACGAGATAGAGGTATTAGGTTCGGACGCCAGGCATGAGATGATTGCCTCGAAAAATACAACAAGGAGTAATTCTACTCAGAGTCAAGATTCTAACGAAAATACAGGGAATATTAAATTGAAATTGAAGGCTTATAATAAGGTAACTGAACGATGCAAGAGAAATATTGCTAATGAGAAAGGAAAGTGCGGAAAATGTTGCTGTGTCATTTCGTAATCTTCATTTAGATTATTTAGAATTAACCTCAGGATTTTAAAATTTCAATAATTATTCATGGTACATTTTAAAATCCCGAGGTGGATTTTTATTTATTTCTCATACTTCCAAGCTTGCCTTATCTTCAATAGGTTCTTTATTCTGGTCTTGATATTAGTAGATAATTTTAAATTTGGATTTAAAATCCTTTAAATTTAACTTGAGATAATTCTCGTAGGGACCAGATAAAGTGATTCCAGAGTTTAGGTATTATTTATTTCTATGTAAAGCTAGCAATCAAATTAATCTTACTCTTTGCGTATTTAAGTAGATCTCACGGAATTTTCCGTACGATTATATAGTATTAATTAGCCACTTGAAATGTGCCTTGGCTGGCCTTTATTTGATCGGCTTTTATTAATCTAAACTTATATACAAAAATATATAAAAAATAAATCAAATCGAATTGAGAATATGAATTCAATCTTTCGATTCAGTTGCTTTATAAAAAATATAAAAATTACGAATCCAAAGCTAAGTTTTAATTTAAAATTCTATCACCTTTGTGGCACTATATGACACTTAAATTCGAGCACAGTATACATAGTTTTGTATAGTAATATAATTTCACATTCAGAGCTAAAGGGCGACATTCCAAAAGGGCACATACGTCACTTTTTGAAAATGCGGTTACATATTAACTAAAAAAATCAGATAAATTCCAAGACACTTTGTGACAAAAAGGAGTTTTTATTGTAATGCTGCCTTTATTGCATGTTATTGTGGAAATCTGTTTTCACTCCGGTATTTATGAACAATAGGTGCTTTCTCCCAAGGTCGTTTGTCGGGGGCAGTACAAAACTTCGTAATCCCTTCTCCACAAAGTACTTGTACAATTTAAGAAAGAAATGAATACATTTGTGACATTTGTTCCTTTTCTTTAATTCTGTAAAATCTAGGTTCTAGCTGCTTACCAAAAATTCTTTAAATCTGGATAGCTGCTTTTATTCTTATTCGAAAAGTTCGTTTAGTTAGATTCTTCAGATTGGCAGTTGATCTCTACCTGTTTTGCTTCTCTCTTTATCTCTCTTTTTATTCACCTTCTCCTTCTTTTCCTTTTTTTTTAGTTTAATTTTCTCGGCTCTCTTCGCGTTCTTTCTTGCCTTCTTCTGTTTCCTCTTCTCCAGGTGTTCCTCCCTTTTTTCTTCCTAAGATTTTTCCGTTCCTAAGTTGATCTTTAGTTTTTTTTTCTTTGTTCAAAAAAATCTTCAAATGACTCTCCTTCATTGTCTTTGCAACAGCGTCTTTAAATTTCGCGTCATTTCCTGAGATATTTGATGAATTACATAAGCGCGAAGTTCGCCGTCGCAGAGTTTCACCTCGTCACGACCTATCAGTATCATATATTCGTCAAAGATTTGGTTTCTTCTCCTATTTTTTTATCATGCTTGATGCCGGTAGGTCTTCTGAAGGAAGTCTAAACAAATTCTTCAATTTTCATGCTAATCACATTCAGCGAGAGTTATTTTGATTTTCTGTCCAACACGTTTCCTAACTGACAGAGACACAATATGTACTCGTTAAAGACCAGAGAAGAAACGAGTTCGTTGTTTTGGTCTCTGCCAGTAAAAAACGTGCCCACTTAATTCTAATATCATTTTCAGTTTTTTTTCCATACTCGACACCTTTCTCTCTCAACTAATCGTAGACTCACAAATTTTGTTGCCTCCTTTCACCAATCCATTGGAAGCAATTGCAGCTCCAAGTTTATTAACTATATACACTGCAGAATTAATATTAATAAAACAATTAATATCGCAGCCTTTACTTTCTACAGTTCAAAGTAATCAAAATTCTTATAATTTTTTTTTCTGGCTTAGATTCTAGAAGCGTTGATCATTTGTGATATTTAAAAAATAGGTTTTCTATTTTTAAAACTACTTGATTTTTATATTTTTACTTCCTCTAGGAAAAAGCAAATATATTTCGACGCCTCCATTCATATGAGACTATGAGCTGACAGCGCCGTGTATAAGACTATGCGCTGGGTATAAGCATAGAGAATAGTCTCATACAGAGCGCTGTTAGCACATAGACTCATATTGAATGGAGGCGTCGATTTGCTAATTAATAAATTATAATGAGGAAAGAAACTGTCATTTATTGAGCACTATATAATTGTAAATGCGAACAAAGTGGATATACCCGATATCGAATTCACAGCTAATTTACTACTTCTTTAGATCGTGTTAGAATGCCTACGTCAATTTTTGTTTTTTTCTTCGATGGAGAAAAGGCATCGGAACGAGGAATTGTGTGCTTGTCGATGATACCCTCCCGTATGAGTCTCATCAACTCCTATGTTGAGAATATTCCTCTCGGCGTTGACATCGCGCTCCTACGTGACATGGCATTTTTTACAAAAGACAAATCGATGGGTTGTCGGTAAGACGAATCACTGCTCGTTGCAGGTGCGGCATATTATGCGTCCTATACTGCTCCTGTCTGTTAACAGTTTTCAACTTGTTCTTTCTGTAAAACTTGAAACGTTTTTTGAGACGGCTTTCAGTGCGGTGAACTCGAGTCCCGACGTGGCCTTTTACCCAAACTGGCATATACGTTTTTCCGATTACGATAAGGCAAGGTACCGTTTTAACTTCTTTCATTATAAAGTTCACTGCCCGATCGATTTCGCTGCCCATCTTGATCTTCGCTTGTTCCACTTATTGAGCCGTACCACTGATGGTTTCGCGTACACGTCCTGCTTCAACTGGAATATTTTAAGACGGTACTCGGTGATGACGCGGAAATTCCTGGGATCATTGATGTTGATATTTTTTAAGCATTCCTAACTCTCGATCTCCTCCTCACACTTCTTGTCAACCGCTCCCTTTTTTGTACGTCTAATACATCGCCGTGTAGCCTCGCCACTCTGCCACCGGAGTCTCGCACGTAGATTGGCTTGTCTAGGTTTTTGTTCTTGGGTGATGACGTTGGCGAACCTGACCTCATAACTCCAGCGACTGTCACCTTTTTTCTCGAGTCTAAACTAAATGGAAGTATCTTCGGTGCTTGTGTTTCCGCCGGTCTCTGTTCAGTGAACTTCTTTCTCACTCTGGAGCTCTTTTGAGTTTCTGGGCTGTCAAAAATAAGGGACACGTCAATCCCGTTGGTTAAAAAACTTCGTGATCCATCTTTCATTCTGCCACGCTAGAACTTTTTAGTTTTTCAAGAATCTTCTCATCAGTTCTTTTCCTCGAACCGAAGTCTCTATACTGTGCATTTGTCGTTTATTGTCAGTCTATTCCTTGGTCCGATTCCTTGCCCCTCCTCTCTGCTTAAGTTGAATGTAATTGTAGAGATCTGTCTCTACGCCGGTGTTTGTGAAAAGCAAGTGCTTCCTCTCAATATCCATGATCGGGGGCAGTATAAAACTTCGTAGTCCCTTCTCCACAAAATAACTCTGTAATCGCAGTAAGAAAGGTATACGTTTGTGGCATTTGTACCTTTTTTCATTTCTGTGAAATCTGATGCCTCTTCTTATACCAACAAATTCTGGAAATCTGGATCGGTGAACTGATTCTCTTTCAAAAGAGCGTTTATCATTTCCTTCGTCTGATCCTCGTTCCATCCGTTCCTCAACTGTCTCTGAAGTTTCTTCTTCTTTTTGTTGTCCTTTGATGTTTTTTGCTTTCATTTTCTTCTTTCTTTTCCTTCGTTGGTAAATGTTTCTTAGTGTACACCTGCTCTGCAATTTACTTCTTTTTTCATTCCTCTTTTCGTTCTTGCTCGCGAGTAAGCTTCGGTTTGACAGTTGATATACCTGTCCTGCTTCTCTCTTTTTTTTCTTCTTCTTTGACGTTTTGTTAATTTTCATTCTCTCTGCTCTCTTCTCGTTCTTTCTTTTATTCGCCTGCATCTTCTTCTCCAGGTTACCTTCTCTTTTCTTCGGCAGATATTTCTGCTCCTACGTTGCTCGTAATTCGCCGTCGTAGAGTCATACCTGGTCACCACCTCTCAGGATCATGTATTCGTCAAAGAGCTGATGCGATTCTGGATTCTTCTTTCAAGATGTTTTTCGTTCTTTAGGTGTCTTTATCTTGAACAAGATGACGATAGATAGATAATCTATTCCCTCAGTTGACTACTTTTGCAACAGCAACAACTTCAACATCATTTCTAATCTTTTCCACAATTTCAGCTGATCTGTGGAACCTGGAAGGCCTGTCTTAACTGTAAACATTGGATCTTGCTTTCTCTCTTTTTCGTCTTTTTTTATCCAATTCTTCTTCGCCGCTATTGTAGCACATATCATCGCTGCCGTCGTCGTTGTCTTCGAAATCCTCGTTAGAGTCTTCCGAAGTAGAAGTTCCAGGTGTGGCGTACGGTGGTGGAGAGCCATTCTTATATGACCAGAAGTGCCCTCAACAGCTTCGTCCTTTCCATCAGAATCAGTAGTAGTAGCAGCCATGATAATAGCTACAGCCGATGATGGAATCGTCAGTGACAGAGCCTACCCACATTAGCGTTTTGGCCCTAGTGTTTTTTTTTTTTAATTCTTCTTGTAGTCCATATATGGAAGTCGCTTAAAACGCGTCCTGAGGTTTGTAGTGTTTGTACTTATACCATAACCGCCGAAAAGCTTCGTTGGTCTGCTGCTCATTGCTGGTAAGGTTCTTGAAGGGCGTCATAACCGATTCTTCCATTCTCTCGCGATATTCATCTTTATCGATACACGACAACAAATATCCCAATTCGATACCTTTATTTCTCCAACTAATCGTCTAGTTTATCTCCTTTTAAGAGTTCTTTTAACGCCTCCTTAAAAAACGTTTAAAGGTTTATGGAAAGGACAATTTGAAAATTATAAACACATCGTTGTAGTATACGACGCATATGTGCAGAACATGCAACGAGCAGTGCTTCATCTCATCGACGACCCATCGATGTATTTTGTAAAAAATGTTAGATGTCACATGGGAGCGCGATGTCAGTGCCGGTGGGAATATTCTCAACATGGCTCATACGGGTGGGTATAATCGAAAAACAAAATAATTCCTCTTCCCGATGCCTCTTCTCCTTCTAAAAAACCAATTGACTTATTAGACCTTGCTATACGATCCAATGATCAGTCAATAACATGGCATATACGTAGCATTACGTAATAGTATTTTTCAATAAAATTTATCAAGCCTTAATTCAGCACTGCAGTCTATCGGAGACAAGCTTTTTTGTTCCAATCTGAAAATTTTATTTCTGGTAACATTATTGTCTCTGCTGAAAAATAGTAAACATGGTGTTTGTGCCCTATTGGAATGCATCCCTGCACCCTCACAACAAAATGATGTCTTGGGATAGCCCTAGGGTATCTCGACGAGATATGGGATATCCTGAAAAATGTCCCAAAAATCTCTCGGGATATCCGTGGCGTATTCCAAGGATATCGACATTTCCGCCCCGTGCGATATCCACTCAATGTCCTGTGCGGGATATGCACACATTTTTTGCAATGAAGACCAATATTTCGAATATCCGGTTTCATTCAAACTCTATATCAGCATAATTCTGAACATTTAAAAGTTGGCTCTTATTGTACCTGTAACCTCTAGATTGCGCAGTTTAGAGATCGCACTTTTCATTATCAGTATAAGGGCAAAATTAGTTTTCATGCTAAAAAACAATCAAATTAATATGTACCGCGTTAATTTACATGATATAAATTTAAATAGATTATAATTCGGCACCAATATTCGAGAAATTGTTGACTTGTTAAAGCGTCACTTATTATTGCGCGACAGTTTTCGCACACTGACAGCCACGATGGAATTGTCCTGAAGTGAATTTAGAGGGGACTCTACTATTATTATTGTACTTTATAATGTTGTACTTTGTATAAAATCTCCGGAAAAATACCTAATATTGTTGAATGATTTGTTATATTTTATTAATACGATTGACTATACATATAATCGGCACTAGATATATGTCTGAATTTTCAGGAATATACTAAATTATAGAATTGGGATATCTTGGGGACATCCTAGGCATATAAAATTGGGACATTCATGGGATATCCTCAGGATATTCTGAGATATCCTTAGGACATTCCAGGGATATTGAGATTTCCGCCCTGTACGATATTATTCGCAATATCCCTAGGATCTCCAGGGATATGCTCAGGATATCCTGGGAGATAAATGGGATATCCCGGCGATATATAATGCTGTGAAGGCAGTTATTACCGCCATTAAATTGACATATTTTATCTATTCTTATTTTTCTTCTAATTTACATACATCCGGTGAAATTACTGTGATGAGTGTGAGAAAATTATAGATATTTTAGAAATATATTGTAAAGTAAAGAATAGTCGAGAGATAGTACACTTTTTTTAATTATATTCTATGTTAAATTATATAAAAAAATTATAAACACAGCAAGCACTGTACACCTTTTTTGAATCCTTATTAAAATAAAAAAAACGCTAATTAAAACGCTAACTTTACTGCTGTGTATCGTTGACTCAATTTGTTGTTATAGCTTTTTAAATAAAAATGAACTGCCAAAGGTGAATTTATTGTCTACAAGGAAATGTTGATAACATTATTATTTTGTATCACGGAATGTTGCTTTGAAATCTGCACCACAGGACGTACTTCACAATTTGGTGAAAATTGAATTTGTAGAGAAAGATTAGAGAATGCATAGAACGGCACTCAGTATTCAGTGTATAATTTAGAAATTTGCCGTCTAGTTGATTGAATGTTAAGATGATTGGTCCAAGAAAAATCTAAGGTGTCAACTTGTTTGGGGGTCGTGCATAAATTACGTAACACTTTTTGGGGGGAGGGGGGTCAAGCTTATGTTTACATTATGTTACATAATGGTGAAAAACTACAGGGAAAAGTCGGAATAAGCATTACATATGTGGGGGGGGGGGGGTCAAAATTGTCGGAAAATTGCGTTACGTAATTTATGCACAACCCCTTGGCAATACATATTAAAATGACACAAATTTTGTATCATTATATTTTGATGGGGTTTTCATTTTACATTCAAATTGAAAATTATGTAGTTTAAACTTCAAAAGCTTTCAAACTTTTCTTTTTGAAAAAAATTGACATCTTGCATTTTTAGACCGTTTTAGAGCACTTATAATTTAACACGCTTACGTCAAGTACAAAATACTTTGTTTTTCAAGCAAGTGCATGCTTTTGAATTTGATTTGATTTCAATAATTTTGTAACCAACCTAAAAGCGATGAATAAAATCAGTGATTAGGTGAAAAGATATTTATCAGAAAATGTTGAAATTGTACGAAAATTTGATCACTCTCCTCTCAGCGAACAAGAAGTGTAATTTATATCTACGAGTCTTATCAAATTGCTCACAGTACACAATTACTCAACCACCTACCTCCTAAATAAGTAATTAACTGTTATCATTATTCGTCAAGCGATAAAGAGATTACGATATCGTTGCGAATCTGAAGTTAAGTTTGTAATTAAACTCAGTGATTGAAAATATTAAATAAAATATTTAATTGCACGTTTCGTCACTAGAAAGTATATGTAAAGATTGTTTATTGCCATATCAATTTTGATCTGTAAATATAAACATATATTTTTCAGATATTTTGCTTTTTTATTTGTCACCTTCTGTTTTTTTCGATTTCGGTCTGTGTATTTCGATGTTGCATTTACTTTAAATGTAAACATTTTGAAAAGTAATTTAAGGTGTTTGTATTTTAAAAAATCACTAACAATCCGTGGTCAATCTTTGTGTGCAGAATGCATTCTTAATAATTTTGTTATATCAGGTAATTATTTATTTTCGCTTTTATGTTTTCATTTTTTCAATATGCTAAATTCTTCGTGTAAAAACATCCAAAACACGTTTTGCATGCATGATTGCACTTGAATCATTAGGTGTTTATATAGTTTAGATGTTTCAGATCAAAGGAGCAGGCCAAAAAAAAAAGATAATTTTGACATTTTATATTGGTTAAGCCTCAATTCACATTAAAACTCTATTGAATTGCTAGTCATTTTGATCCTTCAAATTTGAAATCACATAAAATAAAAAATTTTAATTTCTCTTTTTAATTGTAATTTTTTTGGTCTTCTTTGAGAGAAATAATTGTGATGCAAATTTTGAGGTCTGATTCCTGGTGCAGATATGGTGGAGAAAAATCACGTGGAATATCAGCCTCATAATTCAAATTCGAAGATAACAGGAAGTACCCAAGAAGTTTACAATAACGGCACAGCGACGATAACACGCTACATTCACATCAAACATGCAGACTCGTCAGTAAAAATCTTTCGAGAAACAACAGTTTGATGTTTATCGACGTTTACAATCTACATTGTTCTACGAGAGTGTTACAGTATATAGATTGTTAGCACCCATGCGTATAAATGGAAAGTGTTTCGATGTGTTATTGGTGTAGTTATAAACTGCATTTAAAAAAAAATTAATTTAACACGATGTCTGTAATTTAAGAATTTTTGCTAATTCTTTACTTTCCGAAATTTCATCCATTTTAAGTTATTTTATAGATAAGAGTTACAGCGATAAAGATGTAAGTCCAAAATAAATTGGAACTTTTAATTAATTTGTCAAAATTTAAAAATTGTATTTTAAAAATTAATCTTGAAAGAGAAAGTGAAGAATTATCAAATCTTAAATTTAAAAGTGAAATCTACCGTTCCATTAACAAATTTCAAATACTCGAAATAAAATACTCTATCTTATACACAAAAATGAGAGATTTTCGAGAAGCCGTCTTTTTTAATGACTCAATGTCTACACAAGTCTTATAGTATATACAATTATCACTCAATGTTTTAATCGTACGATATTTCCAAAATCTAAAGACAAACTGACTGCGGAAAGTTTTACAAAGTCCTTCCTAGATTCATTCTCTAAATTCTTACTTTAGAGAAATTTGAAGCCATACTTTCAATTCAGATCTGTGTTTGAATTGAGTCAAGTCATTCCTTCAATAATAGCTGTTAAAATGAGCCACTAAACATTCTATAGTACATATTTTAGATAGGGTAAGAATCGTTAATTCCAGGATGCAGCATTGTTCAAAATGGGGTAAAAAATACGATTTTTAACATTTTATTCAATATTCTCCATGTTCTAATATTTGAAAAGATTTAAAGCCAAACATTTTTTCCTAACTGATGTTTTCTAGACATTTTTTCTGGTCGTTTAAATATAAATTTTGAGTAATAATTTAAGGGATTTAAATATAATTAATTAAATATAAATCGATTTCTTATCAATATGTATTTTCAGTAACCGGAAGTGTATTAGATCTTTAAATCGTATTTATTACCATTAATCCTCAGATTGTCCATAGTTGTACTGTTAAGAAATTATAGAACCAATATACAAAATTCGTTGTTACAATTTTTATGGAAACTATTTCCGATTTTAAATATCAATTTATTGACAATGTTGTATAACGACGAAACCAACAGTTTAGAAATTTTTCGATGTTATTCTTTTGATAAGAAAATGTGCTTTAAACTTTGAGTCTATTGTGAATGTACTTAAAAAAATAATTATTATAAAGCTGGCTACAGCCAGGTTTTTCCTAATTAGATATTCTGATAATTGGTATAATTTTGTATTCAGTGAAATAACATTTTTATTGCATAAAATTCAAACAAAATTAGTCATTAAAATTTCTCTGAGGTGCTTTCAAAATATCTTATGAATTAAAATTGGATTTAAAGAATATGAGAAGAAAAATCCCATTTTTTGAAGAAAAACAAAAAATTCCATTTATACTTATTTATCAGAATATAAGGGAATACAACAGAATCGTTCCGTACTATATAGCAGAACTAAAAGTTCGGAAGGGCCAACTTTTACATCGTTGTATTAGTGTACTTTTATAAATATGAATGTACTTATATTTTGTATTGAAAACATTTTTAAAAATGTGAGTCAGATATCTGTTAGGTACTTACAAGCAGTAATAAATAAGAAAGAAGAATTTAAAAAAAAACACATAATCTATTAGTGGAATTGGACTACTAATTTTTAATTAGTGTTACTGTTTACTGTAGAAAAAGTAGAGTAGAGGCGCGTTATGTGCAAATTTAGTGGAATAATCACTAAGGACTGATTCTACCAGTCTGGAATCATTTCTGATTTCAGAGTATTAAACTAGTCAGTAAAAGTTTACAACTTGGAATTTAGTCTTGGTGGAATTAATCCTGACTGATCTGCAGTTCAAATCATTGTGATGTATGTAATGTACGTACGTGTTTTCTGTACTAGTCAGTATACAAAAATAATAAATACTTCCTGATATTCGGTGTAATTAAGGATTTCTTTCTTTTT
The DNA here is from genome assembly GCA_932178445.1 of Andricus quercusramuli. Lineage (NCBI taxonomy): Eukaryota > Metazoa > Arthropoda > Insecta > Hymenoptera > Cynipidae > Andricus > Andricus quercusramuli. The sequence continues at coordinate 247,739 of CAKNXH010000111.1, forward strand.
TTCTAACTTAAGGAATTAAAAAATATATTTTCCATTTTTATTATTCTTGACAAGCTTTTTTAGTTAAATATTCAAGAGTTACTTGTTCGTAATTTCATTTTTTATTTCTTCCACATCTTCCAGTTCTGCAACTTCCGAAACCACTGTGTTTTGGGTTTGGAGGTCTAGATTCAGGTTCGTCGCATCCGGAATAAGATTTTTTACACGAGTCGGATTAATTTGTATTTTTTTCTTCCACATCCTGCAGCACGTCCTTTGTTACATTTCGAGGACATATTTTGAAAATCGGTTGTTCTTAGAAAAAATTCGAGTCGTAATTTTCGGAAATTCTAAATAAAAATAATAGAATGTATTTAGACAATATTATCTATCGAATCTTCTCTGAAGTATTAAAATATTTACATGAATGGAGCGGTATATAATTAATTTTGGTTTGAAATTTAATAAATTTTAAAGTTCCGAAAATATATTTTTTTCGTTTTGATGAGACAGAAAACAGCCGGAAAATAATTTGTTTAAAAACATTTGATGAGGGGTATTGAATCAACTTCACGCTACATATATGAATTTTGAATCTTTTATTTCTCATAATCGTGTTACATAAATTATTAAAGCAATATTACAATTTCAATTATTCTTTGATAGCATTTGCGGATTCCTTGGGTTTAATATGTTGATTTATCCAATCCATATAACTATAGACACGAGTGAAAACATCTGGTTGGCCCTTGGCACATGGTCTTCCCCAGGAAACGATGCCAATTTGAACATCGTCAGCAACCAAAGGACCGCCAGAATCTCCCTAAAAAAATCAAAATAATACTTTTACATATTTTCCCGATTCATTCGAATTTTACAGTCTCAGAATTTTTGTGTGAAAGTGTCCATTAATTACGTTAGGCTATTGGGGGGGGGGGGGGGGCCGGTATACATCTTAGGAACATATTTTGGCTGTTTAAATTACTTTTTATACCATTATACACATTATATCCTTATGTTTCATTCCTTTTCAATATATATAATATATAATTATATATAATATATTATTATTATATTATATATTATTATTATATTATATATAATATATTATATAATATAATATATATAATATGTAATATTTTATATTACATATGTCCAATAAATTTAGAGTCGCGGATCTTTTAAAAATCCCGTGAATCTTTCAAAATTTTTATAAATCACTTCAAATTGTTTATATCTTGTAAAAATTTCTTGACATTCTTTGAATTCCCTGGATATCGTATGTATTCACTTCAAACCCCTTTAAAAGGACTGAACTACCTGGAACTCTCTTGAGATCCTCCATAAACTGTTGAAATTCCTTACAATTCTTTGAGATTGCGTGAAATTTTTAGAAGTCGTTTGAAACCTTTAAAAGTCGTTTGAAACCTTTAAAAGTCGTTTGAAATCTTTTTTAATCCTATAAAAATCCCTTATAATCATTTTAAATCCATGTAAATCCCTTAAAATCTCTGAAAATTCATTTAAATCCTTAAAGTTCGGTTAAATATTACGAGATCCCTTGAAATCTATGAAATCACTTAAAATATTTCAAAAGCCATTGAAGTTCTTCAAAATTCCTTAAAATCCTTTATAATATTCGGAAATTCCATTAAATCTTGTGAAATCTTACGAAAACCTCAAATTTCATAACGCTTACATATCAAAACGGTTTTTAATTTAAAGAAAAAATTCTGTAAGAGAGTCAACCTTTTTTATTCCGTGTATATTTTGTAATATTTTGAAATTTTTTTAAATCCTTTGAAATCCCGCGAAATCATCGAAACCTTCTTGAATCCGTTACAGTCTTCGAAATCCCATAAAAATCCCCTCACATCCTTTAAAATTTGTGAAAATAATCCGACATCTCTTGAAATCCTTTAAAATCCTTTGAAATCCCGTGACTTCTTCTAAAATGTTTCAAAATCTCCTTAACATTTCTCAAGATCCCTGGAAATCACTTAAAATCCTTTGCAATCCGCGAAAATCGTTCTTAATTCCTTAAAATCCATAAAACTGTTGTAATCCCTTGAAATCTTTTAAAACCTCATAAAATCCCTAAAAAGCTTTAGAAATCTGGTTAAATTCTGTAAAAATGTTCTAATTAAAACAAAAACTTTTCATTCATTGAAATACCAAAATCCCTGAAAATCTGTATAAATTCTTTCAAATCACTAGAAATCTTTCAAATATTTTGAAATCTTTTGAAATGTTTACAACGAAAACAATTAATACATGTATTGTCAACATATCGAATCAAAAATATAAAATTGTATGTGAGAAGTTGACAGGGGAAGGGGTCTAAAATTTAAAAAATCATCTTTAAAACACCTTTTAAATTTTCCTTTGCTTTTATCATTTTTAATGCAGCCTAAGAATAAATTGATTCGAAATTCCAAAAATTCCATTTAAATTCTATGGAAGCTAATTTTACACTTAGGTCTAAATTCTATCAATAACAATAATCCAAACTTACATGACAAGCTCCTTCCCCCTTTTTATTCAGCGTGCAAATATTACTATTCGTCACACGAAAACTTGTACTTAAACAATCCTTCTGAGGAATCACATTAACCTCAATATGCTGCAAATCATTCGGTGGTTTTCCTGGATACTAAAATTAAAAGAAAAATGTCGAATTGAATTGACTAGAAACAATATAAAAATTTGTTTCCGTCACTGGGTGGTCATTTTTATCGAGGAAAAAGATTCCCGATTATTGCCCTGCTCACAAAAATTTTGCACGGTCATTGAAATTTAAAGATTCGAACTCTTGAAGCTGAATATTTCTACATTTGATGATAGAAAAACAAAAATTTGCAGATTAAAAGGCACAATAATTTACACGAATAGAATGGAATTGTTTTGAAATCTTGTTAAATCCTCTCTTAAAAATTTGTTTAGAAAAAAAATCATTTAAAAATTTTCCAGGAATTTAATGATAATTTTATTTTTTATTCTTGAATTTTATCTTTGAACTCGAATTTTTCCTACAATTTTTCGAAAATTCTGCAAAATTAAAAAAATGAGAATCTAAAATTTTAGATTCTTTTTGAAAACTTTGCATCTTCTTAAATATTCATTTAAAATCAATTTTTAAAAATTACTTTTAAGCTGAATACTTTTTAAATCAGATTAATTACATCATCATTGTTTTTCAAAATAAAAAATCAATTAAAATTTTCCCAGGAATCTTCACAAAAAATTGTATTATCTTGGAACATTTCAAAGTCTTTAAAAAATCTAAATATTTTTTTAAACATTTTTTAAATCTTTTTAAATTTTTTCTGAATGAATAATTTGTCAACTGTTATTTATACAAATAAAAAATTTTAAAAATACATCAAGTCAAATTAAAACGTTCCAAGTTTAAATATAGCCCTCTCAAATTGTTTAATTTTTTTAGTTGATTATAGTTCCTCATTATAAATAAACAGCCAAACAGTGATGAACATTAAAAAAATCTTTTTCTTAATTAAAATTTTTCAAATTCAATGGTTTAATAGACTAAAACAACATTTGAATAGGATCTGAAAGTTAATAAAAGCATTTAATTATGAATCTATTAACTTGAAATTAATTTACGGGCTATGTCTTTCAAATTGAAACAGCTCAATTTTTAACGTTAAAATCTGTAAAATGCCTTATTTTCAACAGATTCAGAATCGTCCTGTAAAATAAATTGTTCAATTTTTAATACTCGAACTATAGCTCAATTTTAAAAATCATTAATTAATATATATTTACAGTTGATCAACTTAAAACTTTTTTTATTACAAATTTTAATATTATCGTATGTTCATAATTGAAAAAGTTAACAATTGAACTTAACATTACAAAAAAAGTTGAAATCGAACTTATTTTAAATTGAAATATATCATCTGATATGAAATTTTTAATATTTTAGGTAAATGAATAGATTTTTCTTATGAACATCTGTAAAATTCTTGGTCGAAAAATAAATTCACTGTAATTTCACGATTTTTCCCTGGTCTCAAATAATTCCCGGTCTAGCAGCCAGCCTGCATCAGCATGTATACAAAATTGGACTAAATTAATTGAAAAATAAAAAACCTCATGTTTGTTACCGAAATAAAATTAAGAATAATGAAATAATCTAAAATTAATGCCACAAATTATTTTAAAAAATGTATTGTAATAAAGTAAAAGTTGACAATTTTACCGAAGTCGTTCCCCATCCAGACAAAACAGCAGTTCCTCCAGAATTATTAAATTCTTCCGTAGGAAGACCAACAGGTTTTATTTTATCATTAAATTCAATAGGTCTTTCCAACTCGATAAGTCCGAGGTCGTTTCTGATTAATAAAGAACTGTATTGGGGGTGACCCATAATTTTTTTCGTGTGATAGACTTCACCACCCTTATCCAAAGTATTTGTTCCAGCAACAACATCAATATTAGTATCATTGAAACTGGAAGGCGATAAAAAACCACTATTTAAACATTTTAAATGCTTAAGTAACAAATAAGATTGCAATTTCTTTCAAATTGAAATAAAAAATATCTCACCCAGATAAGCAGTGAGCTGCAGTTAAAATCCATTTTTCGTGAATAATTGAACCTCCACAAAAATGCCTACCGTTCAGTCTAAGAGAAACTTGGTACGGAAATTGTCCGTCTTTCGCTACCAATCCACCGACGATTTTTGGCTCTTTTACTTCCTCAGCTTTAAATATTAAATCTCATTTTATTACATATTTCTTTTAAATTAATTAATTATATTAAAAAATGAAATAATTACCTGTTGTAAAAATTATTAAAGTACTCGTAAAATAAAATGAAAGTAAAATAAAATTTCTCTTAAGCCCCATTCTCGATTTTTCTTCTGGTTTGAAAAATAAATCCCGAGAATTGAACGATGTCTAGAGGAAATTAAAACTGACTACTCCGTTGAAAAAGATCTTGGTATATATATACCTGGATAGAGTTTGTTAATTAGGCTACATTTACATTCAGACAAGATAGACAATAAGTTTTAACATTCAGTTCACGATCAATGTATCCTTATTGATAAGTAAAAGTGTTTATCAAAATCAAGGAGATACTCTCATGGTGGCCGGATGAGTATAATTGATAAAGAATTGAAAATGTTCCTTCTAGACTGGCGGAAGTGCATATTGTATCACTGATAATATATTTCCTGATTTTTTTACCTTCAACCTAGACATTAACCAGGAAACATATTTAAATGAAAGTTGAGGACACAACATTTATCTTAAAATGATAAATCAACGTGGAATTATTGATTTTTAATCTCACAAATATAAATCATTCAAATTTTGTGAGTTGAAAAATTTAAGGCCAGCAATATTGAAACCCCCAAATTTTGATATGCTTCAAACTGTAATATTTTATGTTTCTCAAAATTTAAAGTTAAATTAATTTAATCTAAAATCGTTTCAACTTCTAAAATTGGAATCTACACATCAGAATAATAATTAATGCAAATATTTTAACAGACAATAAAATACAGTACCATCTAGAAGTCTGGGTATCTACAAAAGTTAGTAAATGAGAAAGACCGAACTAATATCTGATTTTACCTTATTTTCAAGATTCAACTTCAACCAAGAGACTGTAAAAATTTGCATTGGTTCTCTAATTATCATAAAAAATGTAGAGGCGCATTCTCCTACATTTTTTATGATACGTAATTGGAGAACCAGTGAACATTTTTACGGGTTCCTTTAAAAAAAAGAAATTTCAAGATTCATTTTTTGTAACTTTCGGATTATCACCATTATTTTCCTATATTATGCCGGAAGTTGAATCTTGAAAATTGGCAAAAATGAGAAATTAGTCCGGTCTTTCTCATTCACTAACTCAGCCTCTATTAATGAAAAAAAAAACTTTAAAAAGAGTTCATTTAACGTGCAATTTAATAACCGTTTCAAATATTTGTTAGAAATTATTCTACTTATTTTTCTTTGGAGATACCGTGCGAGAAGTCAATGCATCTTTTAATCGCTAGTTTTTTAGGTGTCATAAATTCCTGGACGGTACTGCAATAAAATCCAGAATATTTTGAAAATTCCCCGACACTTCAAAAATGTCATAGGCGACATGAAATTTCCAAACCACACTATGACTCGCCAACCCTGTGAATACAATTTTTACGATTTAAAATTAAATTCAGGTCCGGATTGACAGAAACGCGTGGCCGGTATTAACTATTTTATTACTTTGTCTACTTCCAATAACAAAAATATATTATCGTTAAAGAAATCGAAGCCAATTATCCTTGGTGAACATGGCTACTTGATACAGAAACCTAGTTAAATTATTCTACAAATACAGGCAAGCGAATGTCGCTTGGGACTCGACGGTGCGAAGAGGTGCTTTTGTCTCTGTGGACTTGAAAAATTGAAAATTCGGACCTGGTGGGCGCTTTATGATAAATCTCAGAGTTTGCTAGAATCTTTTTTTTTTATTTATGAATATGGAAGTCGTAATTACTAACAATAGTGTATAGACTCTATCACCAGTAATTATACTAAGCCTAGAAAAATTAGTGGACAAAGAAAGCTTAGTACCTGAGCAGAGGCTCGTTTCTTTGAGTTTTCACGCCTCGCAAAATTTCGATTCACACTACCTCTCAGAAAGTAAAATCAAAATTTCGTGGATGACCAACAATAACAGCGACTGTAGTAGCAACAATAACAACAACAACGTCAACGATAAAACTTTAAACGAGGCTGGGTATTTCTTCTCTAGCGGTGTCGAAATTCTTTGAAAATCACGAGCGCTTTACGCTCTCTTAAAGTACGTAAAATGAAGGTTCAAGGAATGAAATTAATATACCAATGTTAAAAGATAGAATATTCTAGATTTCACAGTGCAGTCATATTAAAGCGTATTAAATCAGCGATCGTAGACAATATTAAATAAAGGGATCGAATTTAACACTTTTCTCGGTGCAAAACGCAACGCTCTTCGCAAATACGACTGCCAGATAACAAATTCCTATTTTCTCTCAAAAAGAGTCCAAAAAAAATACATGAACTTTACAAACTCAAGTTCCCTGCAATTTCAATTTAATCCGCAGAATATCCACGCTTTTTCCGGATCGCAATTGCATTTTAATTGACGCCTAATCGATCGAGAAAAATAATAAAAAGCAAACTTAAGTCTTTCTACGTTATTTCGTAAAGATATTCATAGTCTATATCTATAGCTGTCTTCGGAGCCACAACCAGTTTTCTAGCACCTACGGCAAGAAGTGAATTCCGCTTTTATTCCCTTCCTCATCCGAATTCGACGAACGAAATAGTTTTCAATCTAAAAACCGAAATAATATAAAACTGGGATTATGATTAATTATCGTAAATGAATTTCAGGTTTGTTCGTGTTACGATTACTGGTTGTGACTCCGTCCTTAAGATAGATAATGCCGTAACAACTACAAATACAAACTTAAACGCTGCGATGATACTCCTTAACATAATAATTTGCTTTAAAGAAACATGCCAGTACTTCGTGTGCAGATTCACGAAAAACTAGTCCACGCCAAATCTTTGTTCTCTCGACTTAGATACACTTGTCTCATTCTTTTTTTTTTTTTGGAGCGTAAGCACGAGTGTGTGATTTGACATACGAAAACATTTAAGAAAATAAATTAACGCGTTTTTATCTACTATTCTAGGAGGAATCAAGAGGGGATTGAATCACTGTCTCTAAATGCGAGTTGTACCGTAGAGGTTCAATTTGGACCGCTCTTTTTTTTTAATGGAGGATCGACAGAAGGCTCAGTCCCTAATCGGGGAATTTTGTAAGAAGCTAAACGAAAGGTGTCGAATCCTACCGGTAGCATTCCCAACCGCTCAAAATATCCCAGAAATCCAAGCGTTCTAGCTTAATTTACCCCTAATTATTAGACATAGAAGCGAACGATTACAGACTTCCACCGCATTCGCCGAAGTGTGCCTATCCCTAGAATCTATGAAATCACTCACTCGTAGACAGCCACAAACGCTTGATCGATTTTTTGCGGTTCCACTGGGGTCGGCTTAGGAAAAGGACGAACTGCCCGAGACTTGAATAGATCAATAGATTACCCGGGGTTATCAAGGCGCAAACCTCTAATCGGTAGAGCAACTTTTAAGCGCCATTGTTTTTTTTACTTAGTACGTTTCGAGGCGATCGAACAAGGGCTAAAGATGCAACTCAACCGCAGGAGTGCAACTCGGGGCAGGTCGGGGTGACAAGTTCATAATTTTCCCCAAGCAGACGACTAGACGACGTGAACCTCGTATTCTGACCAGTCGTCAGAATCCGAGTCTGAGATGTTGTTGATGATGTCATCGAAGTCGTCGAAGCTGTACATCCAACGGTTTCCTCTCTCGTCCAAAAAATCCCACAGGAGTAATTGCTGGAAAAATTCGAAGATTTTTTTTATTAGAACTGGAAGTTCCAGATGTCATTTGCCTATTAAATTGATTCAGTCACTTATTTTCTCTCTCGGAACTGATTTCTAACTTATCTGTTTTAGGAAAATAGCAATATTGAACCTAGATGAGGTGGCGCGTTCGAAGCGCCAATAGTGGCGGCGTCATGATACTAAAACTCCCAGTAAAAAAAGGGTTGGCAGAAAGATATCCGTCTGTAGAGACATACTATCTCTTATCATCTCGCTATCGAAAATTGTAAATCATTGCAATTTTACAAACTGTAAACTGGTGCTAAACGGCGCACAGTTTATTCTGCATTTCTGAATGCGATATTTGCTTGTTTTATGAAAAAAATATAGAGGCTTGCAACTAACAATTGTAAAAGTTAAACTGAAAAACCTAGAAGAAGCAATGTCGCGTTTTAAAACATAACTAAGAATGCGCCGCTTAGTCCCCGTGTACAGAACTTACTGTCAATTTTTTTGAGGTTTTTATTTGTGGATTAATTCCGTTTAAAAATTTTAGTTTCTACTTTCAACATTCAATTCGCATCCTTGTAAGTACCGGTCCATATTAAAAAAAAATTAATCCTAATATTTTTTAACACAATTTAAAACAAATTTTCAAGCTTTTTCTGAATTAACAACTATTCTGTTGATAAGTTTCTATTGCTGCTACAAAGAATTGCAAGATTTTCAATATCTAACTTGATTAGGTACAAAATTAATTTGAAAATAATCAATTTTTGGGGTAAAATTCCGTATTTAAAATTTATTACACATTCTCAAAGGAAAGAATCTGAAGTTTTTAGCGTTAAAATATACTAATCTAAATACATAATGGAGATTATGGAGCCCTCTACTTTTTAACATTTAATATTCTCAAACATCGATGTGCTTTAAATCTGCTCAATTTAAATTGTTTTCGTACATGCGTTTTCTTTTCAAAGATGATCGTTTTCAAAACTTAAAAAGCCTCCATTTTCAAATGCTCTAAAAACCTGAATGTCATCAAGATATCATGAAGCTTTCTAATTGGGATCAGGAACTTTCCATAATTTATATTACAGTTTTAAACTTTCAAGATTTTAGGCGTTCAATTTAATTTAAAAGGCAGATTTGAATATCAAAAGATGTTCATGTTTGGAAGCAAACTGTATGCAATTGAAATTCTAAATTAATTTTATTTTTAAATCAACTGAACTTCGGAAAAACGTATACCTAATACAAAATTCATTTTTTAAGCTATATTTTATATAAAAATAGTATTACATTATCCATAAAAATGTTTAAAACGAAGCTAATTTGATCAGGCGGAAAATTTGTATTGAAACTAAAATTAGCTTAATGTCTTCAAGTTTCAACCTCAATTTATCTATTGCGCATGATAAAGCTTCTTAAAAAATGAAATAATTCAAAATTAGAAATAAATTGATCACTACTTGGATTTTGCTCAATCTGTTTATTTAAAATCAATCAACTACTATTTTAAATTTCTCTACTCTAATTAAAAATAGTTATACACTTTTCTAATTTGATAACTGATAAGTCACCACAACAATTTTATAAGCATTCTTTTAAATAGCTCACGTCTCACAATAAAACAGAAACCTTCAATTTCTTTTCACAATTTTCAAACCATCTGATGAATAACAGAGTTTGAAATTCAAAATTCTCAAAATAAATATTTTGACTTGTTAAAAGACCCTTCTCATTAGAATAAAACACTTAATTTGAATACCAGTATAAATAAATCACTTGTGCGTAAAGGAGCATTAGATCAAAAGATCTATTAAAATAATTCTATCGCATATAAAATGCGGAACATAGATAAAAAGTACCAAAGCAGACACACAACTACAGTATAGGAATAATATACAAAGTTAATAAATATGGTGCAAAGCAAATATAAAATGTAAAGCAGTAAAAAGCAGCAGTAACCCAGTATTCCTCGACTTACATGAAAAATATCAATGTCCGAATCGGCATTGCGACGTTGTCGAACCGGTGGACCCACGTCGGTTTTGGTGCCATCGGGCAATGCGTGAAGGTAAAAGCACTTGTTTCCAAAGGGACATTTACCCCGGCCTTTCTTGAAATACTTACAATCTTTGGTACTGCAAAAGAAAAAAACAAAAACAAATTAATTTTATCATTTTGTAGATCTTTTTATGCTATAATAATAACTTAACAAGAGTTTATCTCACCTTAAGGCGCCTTTATAATCCGTGATTAATTTGTCCTTTTCTTCTTTCGTATCAACCCAGTACATACTCGGACAAACAAAATCGGAGGGTATTCTGCACTCTGGACAGGCTCTAATGATTTTGTTCTCAAACTGCTTCGCTTGCCTCCATTTTCTGATACAAGTCAAGCAAAAGCAGTGGTTGCAATTTGGCAGAATACCAAACCTCTGCTCACGTGACGATTTCTCCATAATCGTCTCGAAACAAACCCCACAGGACTTATCTCGACTGCGCGCAATCGCAAACGATATCTCCATGTCTACCTCGTGTTGTTTAACACAAGCCTATAACAGAAAATTACCGTTTGATATATATTTTTTATATTTATCAAAGAATATTAAATTACATTGAATAACTCGAGATTTGAATGGCTATGCTTCAGAAAATGATGAAATTCTTACATTTGTGTGTTTCTTTCGACTCTCCTCGTTCAGCGGATGAAGCGCAGCGCATCCACATAGTTCGCAAATGTCTCCGTGTAGATAAGAGCAGTTGAGCTTTTTGCAAATGCCACTAGATTCCGCGTATGGACAAAGAGGATCTGATGCCGAAATCGAAGTCTGACCAGAAGATGCGTTGACCACTTGTGCATAAGAAACCGCGGACGTTACGTTTCCACATAAAGATGCTCCGGATCCTTCTGCACAATACGAAGCCGCGGCAGTTGATGGGACGGACGATGGTACGAATTCTGGAGCGTTCGCCCAATCATCACTTGGGATTACAGCATCACTTCTGAAAATAAAAATATCGAAATTTCGTTCTTAAAAATCATACTATACTCTACAAAGATATATGTCTATGAGAAGCTAATTCAGGGCTGCTACAAAATCCCAATTTCGAAATTCCCTGACTTTTCCCTGACCCATTTTTTATTTTCCCTGACCTTTAAAAATTTTTAATTCAGGTATAAAAGCAACCGTACACCTAGGAAATCAATGTAAACGAAAATAAAGGTTTGTATCTACATTTATCTTAAATACTTTTAGAGACAATCTTATATAGGGTCATCAACAAATTACGTAAAACGAATTCGGAGGTGGGGCTGACAAAATCTTACTGTTTTTACGAGGGTGGGAGGGAGGAATTAGAAGATAAATTTTTACTAAAAAAAAAGTAAACTAAATTAATTAGTTCAAACTAAAGAAGATCAATTTTCAAAGCAAAAAAGAATAGTTATAGTTTCAGTAAAATATTAATTTTCAACAACAAAAAAGACGAACTTCCAACAAAAAAGTTCAATAATGTTAATGTAGTGAAGGCCTATACTGGCCTTCACTAAATTAATATTCTAAGATACCAGAAAAAATGTAAACAAAATAGTTCAATTTTCACGAAAAAAAATTTTTTTTAACTAAAATGAATCAACAAACAAAATTTTTTTAAAAATCAAATACATGAATTTTCTACAAAGACAAATTTTTAACAAAATACATGAATTTTAAAGATCAATTTTTAATTTAAAACAATGAATCATCATACAAAAAATACGGATTTTCAAGAAACAAAATAATTTTCAACTAAAAAAAGATAAATTTCGAGTTAAAAAAATAATTTTCAATTAAAAAAACAAATGTTCAACAAAATAGTTAAATTTTCAAAGGAAGAAGAAAACTTTCAACCAAAAAGATAAACTTTCAACCAAGAAGATCAGTTTTCTACGAAAAGATGAGTTTTTAACAAAGTACATCAATCTTCAAATAAAAAAGGTCAATTTTCAAACAAAAATGGAATATTAAAATTTTTAGTTGAAAAATTTAATCTTTAACCCCAAAAAAACTTATATAAAAAAAGTTCAATTTTCATCGAACGAAATGAACTTTTTATTTAAAATTATGAATTTCTAAACTAAAATTATGAATCGTTAACAAAAAAGGATTTTTTAATCAAATAGATAAATTTTGAACCAAAAAGATGATTTTTCTAACAAAAGACAAATTTTCGACTAAAAAAGTCGAATATGAAACTAAAAAAGATACATTTTCAACAAAAAATTGGAATAGTTAAATTTTCAATAAAAAACGAGTATTCAACAAAATTGTTAAATTTTCAAACCATGAAAGAAATTTTCCATCAGAAAGATTAATTTTCTACAAAAAAATCTTAATTTTTCACAAAAAAATGCATTTTCAACTAAATAGTTCAACTTTTAACCAAAGAAATGAATTTTCAACTAAAATTATGAAAGTTCAATAAAAAAAAAATTTCCAATAAAATGAATTTTTAACAAAGAAATTGGGTTTTCGATCAAGCAGATGAATTTCGAACAAAAAAAAAAGAATTTTCAATGAAAAATTTGAAAGTTGAATTTTCAACTAAAAAGATAATTTGTCAATAAGACAGTTAAATCTTCAATTAATAAAATGAATTTTTTACGAATTAGTACAACTCCCTACAAAGTCAAAACAATGAATTCTTAAAGAAAAACGCAATAATAGAATTTTTAACTACAAACGATCAATTTTCAGAAAAAAATGGAATGTCTACATTTTCTGTTAAGAAAAGTAATCTTCAACCAATAAAATTAACTTTTAACAAAGTGGTTTAACTAACCACCAAGTAGTTTGATTTAAAAAAATAATTAATTCTAAGTAAATAATTTAACAGTTGAATTTTCAGCAGGCGATACATTTTCAAAAAAATAGGTGAATCTTCAACTAATAAAATGAATTTTTAACAAAGCCGTACAACTTTCAACCAAGTACTTGTATTTTCATCCAAAAAAGATTCATTATTAACGAAAAATGCAATAGTTAAATGTTCAGTTAGAAAAAGTAATCTTCAGCCAATAAAATGAACTTTAAACAGAGTAGTTCAACTTTCAACTAAGTAATTTAATTATCGACCAAAAAATATGACTTTTTAACAAAACGGTTGAATTTTCAACCAATAAAGATGAAGCCTCAACCAAGAATGTAATAGAATACGTTTTCATTAAAAAGAATGAAATTTCAACGAAAATGGGTCGATTTTCTTATTGAGTTCCATTAATTCAGTTTTCATTTAAGTGAAAAAACGAGAAAAAGGATAAGTATCCTGAAAACAGGAGAAAAAGAGAAATTCTTTGAAAATGGGAAGAGGCGGATAGGGAAAAGAGTGTAAAGTCTAGAGTCTAGACAATAATCATACAGAAGTTTTTAAACTTCAACTTCAATTTATCGAAACTTCCCTGACTCTCAAGTTTTCCGCGATTTTCCCTGACCTGTAGCAAACCCTGTCATTATTGTTTTGAAAATATTTGGAGGCAAAACCTACATTCTTTCCGAGTCTGACGTGGAGGAGCTGTTCGAGGTCCGAGGTTCAGAGTTTGCTGTCTCTGTGGTAATGGAATGGTTGTTTGAATTATGACTGAACCGACATCGATTTCCGAATTTGCAGGTCCCCAGATTGAAAAAGCGACAGACCGTCGTCGATTTAAGATATACAACTTCTGGGTTTATATCAACGTGACTTAAGTTTAAGTTGTTTTGACTTCCTTGCACGTGTCGATATCTGCAGTTGTTTCCCTCACGACACATTCCATTTTTGAAGTACCTGAAATTAGTTAAGGCAGTCTGTGTATAACATTAACTATTTTAACAAGTAATAATCTAAAAGAGAAGTTAATTCCATATAAAGTTATAAAAAAATTGTTGCACAATGTAAAATAAAAATATTAACATTCATTTAAGTTGAATAAGTTCAATTTCAAGACCTTCAAAATTAGATAATATTTCAAAACAAAACTGAGACATAAAAATTAAAGCTTTTTTATTTAGGTCCTTCCAGCATAACGATTTCAACATGACGCACACAAACCTGTAAAAATGTTCAAATTTGAAACGCTTCAAATTGAAAAATCTCAAACTTCAAACGTTTAAAATTAAACTCAAATTGACAGTGCCTGCAACTATATACGCACTTTTAACCGATAAAAAAAGCCTGGTAAAAGAAAGGAAAAAAAAACGCAAATTACCTTGAAATCTAATGCTAAAATGGAGAACCGAGTAAATTCACTGGCTTATTCTGCGAAACACAGTCTCGTATTCCCCGTGCAAAAAACGTTAGCAGATAACGTTACTCGCGGTCATTGACGTTACACGAAAATCAAAATATCGAATTAAGCACGAACAAAAGAACCCAGTGTTTACATTGAGTATTATTGTTGACATTCAAAACGACTTCCCTGCCACATCCTCCCCGTCGTTTTCGACCACTAGAGAAACTTGATTCGCAAAGTGAATCACTGACAACCCGAGGGGAAGATGAAAAAAGTCAAAGAACAAAATGGAGACGATGCGGGTAGCTCCAGGTATGAAATCAAAGGCAATTCTTACCGGCAAATCATATTCTGAGGGTTCTGTGTCCAATTGTCGGCCATTTTATCAAGTTTCCGTCGTAACAATAATCAACGACGCGCCCTTGCAGAGCTGTGTATTTCTTTACGACGAATCGTATGCAAGCTCTTTTCGTAGTCGCACTTCTTCCAGGGACCGAGGACACCGACCGACCCTCGAGGATGATGATTCAAAGCGGAATTCACACGGACAATCCTCTTTTTTTGTCCTGCCCGAGTTTACGTCCCTCGAACTCCGAATTTACCTCAAAAACGTACTCTTCTTGTCCCACCACTTTTCGGTTAACCCAGGATGTTCCGTTCTTCGAGACAGGCCTCAACAGGTTCGCATATGCATCCTTCGGGGTAATTTCCAAACGAGCGATGCGATGATGTATTTAAAGCTCCTAACCTATACATTTTCGATTTACCATTTTCTAAAAATGATTGATGAATGAGTCGAGAAAAACACTAATTTGGGTGCTCGAGGGTAGGTTAGGCGTTTCGATTAGTTTGAACGACGAATTTAAGGGATGTATTGTTTCCAATTGACATTTTAAAGACAGTCAGCTTCAGCTATCCTCTTACGTCAAATCCACACGAAGGTAAAGCTCAGTTCTGGACCGTTTTTATATGACCAATCGGGTTGCGAGAAAGCATGGCGGGAATAGTGGGCCTTTGTTGAATATTTTTGAAAAACTTCACTTTAAAAATTATTTTTAAAAAAACTTTCTGATATCAAATTGAGTGGTTTGAGTGCAATATCGGTGATCCTGCATTTTTTTCACTTTTTCATTTTTTTTGTACATAACTTCATCAAGAAAAGATAAAAACAAGTGACTTCTGATATTGCAAGAACATGGTTATTGTACCCAACAAGGTCAATTATTTAATCTACAATGATTAAAATTGCAAATATTCAATTTCGAATACCGTATATTCTTAAATTTTTATTTTTTAAAGCCTTCCAAGAGTTCAAGGTTATAGAGGGTTTAAAAATGGCGGTTCCTTTATGAACTTTGTAAACATGACCTAAAATTCTAACCTCTAAAGTTTGAAAGAAATGAAAGAAATCGCGCCCGTTTCTCGTTCTCGTTAGACCGAATGTTTTTTACCGGCGTGAAAACCAAAAAGAAATGTATAATTTTGACTCAAAGTCAGTGATTTTTTCTGCATAAGTGACCACAAACACTCGGCAAAATGTCGGTCGAACCAATTGGCAATATACCGTAAGTAAAATTTATTTTTCCGGTAACTTCATTATGTTGTTTATCCATACGATTTATACAAATTTCGAGGGTTATTATAATATATGTTAAATATTTTTTTCAATAAACTAGTTACTGCAAAGGATTGTGGTCAGTTATTTCTGGAACTATTTGCCGCTGCGACAATGATCTTGTGGAAGACGAAATAAAAAATGCGACTCCAATATTGAGAGATGGGCTTAGTTTCTTTAAAAAATTCACAGAAGAGTCTCTACAAACTGTATATAAAAAGAATCCTCCACCAAGAATGTATGATTTAATCAGTAAACTCGCTCCTCTTTTGGTAAGTAATGCTTAAAGTTTATAAAGGGAGGCCACAGGCCAGGGAAAAGTCAGGAAATTTTGTTGGTCAGTGAAAGTCAGGAAAAAATCATGGATTTTGAAAAAACAATGTAAATTTCTGTAAGAAGCTCTTTAAGTAACTGCAGAGTAACTGTCAACAATGCCCACGGTTCCCACACTGTCAGAGTAACTTTTTTCCCCTCAAATCACTTCAAAAAGTTTCAAGGAATTTCAAAAGATTTCGAAAGATTTGAAATATTTTAGGGTATTTAAAACTATTCCACGGCATTTCCATGTTTTTAATTTTTTTTTAATTTCATTGTTATAATAATTGTTATAATGTAAACTTATAAATCATAATGTTGTAATTAGTCTTCGGACTGTTGAATTTATTCAATAAAATGAAATGTGGTTTAAACATGTTCAAGGAATTTCCAAGGATTTGAATGATTTTAAGTGATTTAAAAAGTTTTTTGTCCCAGAATTTCGGAAGATTTTGAACCATTTTATGGGACATATAAAGTTTTAGAATATTTTTAAAGATTCTAAGGAATTTTATCAGATTCCCGAGGATTAAAATGATTTTAAGGAAATTCAAAAGCTCCTAGGATATTTAATTAAATTTCGTAATATTTCAGGAAATATCAGGTTTCTTGTCATTCCACGGGATTTTATCATATTTTAATGAATTTCAAAGAATTTTTTCACAAGAATGCAGCGATATTGTAGGATTTCAAAGATTTCTGAATATTTCAATGTATTACTAAAGGCTATAAATAATTTGAAGGTTTTAGAACATCTTAAAAGATTCTTAGGATATTCAATTGATTCAAATAAATTGAAGGGATTTCAAAGGACTTCAAAGATTTTAGGGTATTTTTAAAACATTGACAGAGATTTTTCAAGAGCTTTAAAATCTTTCAAGGAAATTCAAAAGCTTTAAAGGGATTTCGTTAGATTTAAATGGATTTTAAATGATTCTAAGGTATTTCAAAAGATTCCAAGGTATTTCCAAGTGATTTAAACATTTTAAAGTAATCTCCAAGGATTTGAATGATTTTAAGGAATTTTAAAAGCTCTCAAGATATTTTAATAAATTTCCCATGATTGCAGGAAATACCATCAAGTTTCTTGTAAATTCACGGGGTTGTATAATATTTTATTGGTTTTCAAAAAAGGTGTTCACAAGAATTCAGGGATTTCGTAGGATTTCAAAGATTTTCAAATATTTCAAGGTATTTCCAAAGGTATTCAATTGATTCCAATAATTTGACAGATTTTAGGGTATTTTTAAAAATTCCAAGGAATTTTCAAGAGCTTAAAAAAGTTTCAAGGAATGTCAAAGGTTACAAATATTAGTATATTTTATAATATTTTGATTAACTTTTAATAGATTTGAATTATTTGAACGTATCCCAAAGAATTTAAAAGATTTTAAGGTATGTTTAAAACATCAACAAAGAATTTTCGAGAGCTTTAAAATGTTCCAAGGAAATTTAAAAGATTTCAAATGATTTTTAATTGATTTTATTAATTTGAATAGACTTCAAAGGAATTGAAATATTCTAGGGTACTGTAAAAGATTTCAAGGCATTTTCAAAACATAAAAAAAAATTGCAAGGGATTTCTAAGGATTTTAATGATTTTAAGGGATTTACACAAATGTGCATGGGTTTGTAAAGAATTTTATAGAATTCGGGAAGATATGGAAATATTTTATAGGACCTACATATATCTAAAGTCTTATATTATTCTAAAAGATTCCAAGGGATTTTATCAGATTTCCGTGGATTTCAATCATTTTAATGGATTTTACGAGATTTCCTAAGGTTTCCAAAATTTGAAGAGATTTTTTAATGTTTTTTGCAAATCATTTGAATTCTTCTACATTCTCTACATTTTACTCAATTGAATAGATTTTTAAAAGTTTTTGTTTAATTCATCCTGGAGCGTTTTAAACTTCCCTTGAACTTTTATGCATTTCATCAAATTCCTTAGAATTCCCTTACATATTTCTTAACTCATTTCAAACATACTAAATTCAATTAATTTTTTCATATATATAAAAAGTTTGTTTTCAATTGCTTCAAATCCAATTGTTTGCAATTTACTTGCATTTTTTATTCACCTTCACTTTGTACGAATATCATCGAATTCTTCTCGTTTTCCTTAAATTCCTCTAAATTCACTCCAATTTTACTGAAATCAATGGAATTTTTTGAATATTTTCCAATTCATTTGAATTCTTTTAAATTTAACTTGAATTCTTTTCAAGTCTTATGAATTTATCCTGAATTATTTAAAATTATGAATTTCATGAAATTCTTTGGAATTCTTTTAAATTCAAAAGAATATTAGTCACATAATTAATGCATATGAGTCACTTTTAGTGACTTTTTGGGTTAAAATATGTCACTTTTTTTAATCATGTTATGCTGTGCAGTCCTAAGAATAATAAATTAAATACTTATCAAAAAAATTTATTCAATTTATGAAAGATTCTATATTAAAAATGTTACAAGATTATAATTTTCGTCTTTAAATATTAATGGTTAGGGAAAATGAAAAATTAGTTATGGAAAAATCAGCGAATTTTCAAAATGAAGCCTTTTGGTCACATTGTTATATCGTTCTTTAAGACTACACGTTTCTAGCTTTAATTTTTTAATTTTGACGTTATCTGTATTCTTTTCCAGAATTTGGACGCTACTATAACATGGGATCTAGTCTGCAATTTCATGCTCTACGAGTACAGAAATTGTGCCGAAACTTTTGCCTCTCAACTGACTGATTTGACCACCATGCGAATTTTAATTGAGGATATTTGGAGTTTCTACTATGCAGAGAGAGTGAATTTAATAAAATGCCTCAAACTCATGGTAGAATATAGAGACAACACGAAGCATCCTCATCAAAAACAATTCGCTAACTTCTTCGATGAAGTTCTTCTTGGAAGTTTATTAGAGTCGGTGCGAAAACAGGTTGAGGTTCTCAAATTCATTAACCCTCCTGTTAGATCGCAGCTTTTTAGTGAGGATCATCTTCACCGGATTTACAATAGTAGTCTAGTCGAAATGCGGGAATTGTTGCACATATACACAGTTATTCTAAACGACGTTCACGTTTCTGATAATTCATTCAGTGACGTCTATACAAGCATCAGTGTAAGATATTCATTATATTTCCCTTTTACAGAGGTTTTTTCCTCCATGAAAAGTTGATTTTAATTAAAAGCACATTTTTCAGGGAGAACCTAGACGTTTAATCAGTTACAACAGTCGCGAGGACAAAGAGATTGTGGCTAAAAGAATCGAGGATATTCAATACAGTCAGACTGCTTTGTTATTAGTCGCTATGGATGTAACAAAACAGTGAGTATAATTGATTTATAAATTTAAAAGAATAGATGATCTGATAAATTAAACTAACTTATCATTTGTTTGTTTAGTTCCGGTATGGAAGACTGGATAAAGGGCGTCCGGAAAAGTATGCTGGACACTTTCGAGCACAAGTGTTTGCGAGATAGTTTGCCACAGGATGGACCTTTGCTTCTCGCCTGGATGCTAGCAAACTACGCAGTCGAACCAGACAACACAGATGTATTAAACTGCTTCAGACCTTACGGTATTCGTGCCATTCAGTTAAACGTTTTCCACTATCTTCGGGGATTGATAGACTCCGAAATGATCAGGGAAGACACCCATTATGCCGAAATTGTTCGAAGCAGCGTTTACAATCTTTTGACTCTCCTTTGCGCTTTTATCGACGAAGATAGGCTTGATACCCTAACCGGAATTTTTGATGCCGTCGCCTCTGTCTTAAGGTATCCAGAACTCGCTGAGAGATTCTGGCAGGAAAAGGAAGACGGTTTGTGGATTTTCTACAAATTCGCAGCACAGTGGTTTCCTTATCGATTCGAACCACTCACCGCCGTCGTCACTGGATTGGCCACAGCTTCTGTCTCCAGTGCTAAAAATGTAAGATTCATGACATACAGGGCTCGGATGGACGCCACTATTGACACTTTTTTTGAGCGATGGCACTATTCTATCTACTATTTTGATAAAATAACACTACATCTACTATTTTGTCAAATTGCATGTTAATGCGACTAGCTTTTCACTTTGCCTTTAAAAATATTTTCAAAATTCTTCGCTAGATTGGCTACAATAACATATCCGCCATCTCAAAAATAAAAAATTCACAATATCTCAAGTTTTGAAGATTTCCAAGTATTTCAAGGGATTTCAAAAATTTTCAAAACACTTCAAGGGATTTCAAGGGGCTTCACAAGATTTTTACTGGTTTTCAGTCTTTTCATAGAGTTTTAAATCTTTTAGAGCATTTTAAGGGATTTCAAATAAATTCAAAGTTTTCGAAGGGATTCAAAGATATTTCAAGAAGTTTCATATAAATTCAAAATTTTCAAAGTTTTTGAAGAAATTTTAAGAGATATTACAAATTTCAAGATTATTTACGGGATTTTAAAGTATTTCATGGGATTTGTAGGAATTTTATCAGACCTACGCGATTTTACAAGATCTGCAAGGACTTTAAAAATTAAAAATTTAAAGAATTAAAAATATTTTAGGGTATTTTACCAGATTCCAAGAAATTTAAAGAGAATTAAAAACTCAAGGTATTTCAAAAAGGTATCATCGATATCAAAAAATCTCAAGCGTTTTAGGGAATTTCAAAGAATTTCTAGAGAAATTTAGAAAATAAGTTAAATTTTAAGGAACTTGTAATGATTTTTACGGTTTTCATGTGGTCTCCGAGGAATTTAATGAGATTTAAAAGAATTCCGTAGGAATATAGAAAATTTCAATAAATTCAAAAATTTTTCAGGATTCTAAAATGATTGCGTAAAATTTCAGAACATTTAATAGATTCAAAGGTATTTTTACAGTATTTACAAAATTTCAAGAGATTTCATGAAATTTTAAAATATTTGAGAGTTTCATAGGATTCCAAAAGGAATGAAAAGATTCCACAAGACTCTAAGAGATTTCTATTGATTTCAAGGGATTTGAAACAGAAATTTTTCCATAGATTTCAGAGGATTTCAAGATAATTCAAAGGGTTTCAATAGATTTCAGGGGATTTTAAAGATTTTAAACCTCTTACGGTATTTGAAAAGATGTCAACGGATTACAATGGGCTTTTTCATATTTTATACGATTCCAGAGGATTTCAAAGTATTAAACATTTTTAAAGGAATTTTAGAGGATATTGAAGATTTCAAGATATTTTACGCGATTTCACAATATTTCTAGGGATTTTACAAGACTCAAGAGATTTTCAAAATTTCAATGGATTCTAAGGAATATAGTATATATAAAAAGATTTCGAGGAATTTCACGAGATTTCAAAGAATTTTGTAGGATTATAGAAGATTTTAAGAGATGTAACAATTTCTAAGAAACTTAAAATGATTTTGCAGGCTTTAAAAGATTTCGAAGATTTGAAGGAATTTTTACGATAGTTACAAAATTCCAAGAGATTTCAAGGAGCTGTATCAGATTTTACGGAATGTCAAAGCTTTCATCATTTTTTAAGTATTTTTTTTTAGATTTTATAGGTTTCAAAGTGTTTCATGGGATTTTACTCGAGTTTTGTAGAATTACGAGGGGTTTTCAAATATTTATCGGATTTGATCAGTTTTAAGGGATTTTGAAGAATTTGAAAGATCTTAGGGTATTTCAAAAGAATTTAAAAAGGTATCCATGCTCTCAATTCTATTTGACAGATGTCAACGGTTTTCAATGGATTTCTGGAGAACTTTAGGGAATAAATGAAATTAAATTTCAAGGGGTTTTTTCAGGATTTGGATGGATTTCAGAGATTTTACCATATTTAAGGGATTGAAAGGATTTCTACGTATTTAAAGAGATCTTGAAAATGTCAAGGGTTCAAAAAGATATTGTATACCAGAGTTTAAAAATATTTAACCTCTCGATTTAATATTTAAAAAATTGCATAAAACTATTTTGCTACTATTGGCACTATTTTTAATTCGTTCAATGAGTCCGAGGCTTAAACATAATATTTATGAAATTAAATTAGGTATAAATCGTCTTTTATTCATCTCATTAATTGCATTTTTCAGGTAGTACAAGCGTTGGACAACTTATCCTCCGTCACCCTCGAAGTTCCTCGACGACAACTTCGCTCCAACGAACCTCTAAAACCCTACGAACAAGAGTGCACCATCCACAGGAACACCTTCACAATCCCCAAAGTCACTCCTCGTGAAAAAATTGAATCCGCCAGAAGAAAAGACGACGGCGATGAATTCGATGTTATCCTCTGGCGAACAAAAGCATCTTACTGGGATGCCTTCCACCACAAAATCGAACAGCTCTTCCTCCAAGCGAGTGGTGGAATGGCCAATCTGAGCAACACAGAAGCCATTCTCCCGGAACAAGTCACCCAGGGCTTCGGTCTCCTGGAATCTCTCCTCGCAGTGGATATAGAAATTCCACGAAGTATGGTCATCCCCACAGAATTGAGTTTCGAAATCATCAACAGATTCTCCTACCCGATTCTCCCTCTCAGTATCTACAAAGTAGTCGCTGCCTGCATCCGCGTCTCTTCAAAACTCGTTCTCAGATATCCAGAAGACGTCCTTTCTCGAATGAGAACCGGAGTCTATCCTCGCTTCGATGATCGTTACCAAAAAACTACACAATTCGCTGAAGCCGTCTCCTTCGACGGAGGCCTTGTAGCTTCCTGGCTTTCAAGTATCGAAACCATCCAACACACTTATCCAATCCTAAACGCCTACTTAGACACCTTGTCTAATTATCTAATCGCCCGACACAGTAAAGAAGCTATGTACGCAGTTGAAATTCCCGGAATGGTCCTTCTGCTTCAGAGCGTTCTTCCAAAACTAGACTCCTGGTACTTCCAATCAGAATCTGAGAAGGTGGAACTCTGGCTAAAAAGCGTATTTTGTCTGCACCGAGCTCTTGATTCAGTCCCAGGACAAAAGGGCGAGTCGCGAAATGAATTGAGACTCATTGTAACCTATAATCTACTTCATTTGGAGCCAAGGCACGCGCTTTTGAAACTCGTGAGAACTGGAGAACGAGCTTTGAGTAATCGAATGATGAATGAGACTGATTGGATTGCTGGGAAAGGCTTCAAGGTAATAAAAAGTGTTCAGTTGGCTCTTTCGGTAGTCAACAGACTTCTGATGTATCGGCAGAATCTGGGACTTGGAATAGAGGAAAGATCCCCGCTCGAAATTGCTCTTTATGCTTCTCCTTCTTTACCAAATGGTCTCTTGATCGTTCCAACTATTGTTGATTATCTCTACGTCTGGTTCAGTCCTGCACTTCAAGCAATGGCGGTTAGATTGCTAAAGAAATTCGCTGAAGGATTCTCCATGTCACTTTTAGTTTGTATGGGAATGGATGGGACAGCTATTAGAGAAACGTTTGCTTCTCGATTGATGTCTCCCACCTGTGCTGCGGAAGTTAAGGTCGCGATTCTTGAATTGGTAGCAGTTTGTCTTGATCGTCAACCTGGATTAACGGAGGCTCTTTTTAACATCATGCATCAAGCAGAGCGCAGAAGAATTTTTCCGAGACCTGCTGATGAATTTTTGACCGAGGGTTGTACCAGATTTTTGGATCTTTATATGCAAAGGATTCATCAGGAAGAGGACATCGTCTACGATAGACTTTATGATTCAACATTGAGTCTTTTGAGAGCGATGTGGTACCATCGGAACGAAATTCTCGTTAGCTTTTTCCGCAAACGGGCAGATTTTTGGAGTAATTTGTTCGCCCCATTATTTCGTAGATTAGTTCCTGATGTTAGAGGCTATTCGCAATTGATTGATATTGTCACCTTGGAGCTCTTTAAAAGCACCCTTTTGGAAAAGGACTTCCAGACGAATCTAGAAAAGTTGCTTGACAAAAAAGAAGACTACTGGGAGAAGCTAGTGAGTTACGTTTTCGACAGCATTCCTCAATCAGAAATGACAAATGGAGAAGAGGAAGAAGAAGAAGTGGTTATTGAAAAAGATGGCCAGAAGCCTTTCTATGAGATCATTCTCGAGTCCTGGTATCAACTTCTAGTGACTCTGACGGATGAAAGAGTTGCTAGAAATTATCCTGTAGATGAAAAACAAGCTCAAAAAACAACGAGTCTTGCTTTGGATCATTTACTAGAATTGCTAAAACAGCCGACTCCGAAATCTTCGGCAAAGCGAAGTTCTCACGCGAAAACTACGATGTTGTTGGCATCAATATCTCTCAGATGTGTTTCCACCTGGAAGACTAAATGTATTGGAGATTCTTCAGATCTAAAAAACAAGATGACAGAACTAGTTCAAGAAATTGTGCAGTTTTATAGAGTTTATGGTAGAAGCTTGAGGCAGACGTTGATTTGTCTAGTTTTGGGATTAGTTCAGCTGATTGGAGAAACTCTCGTGGAAGATCATGTGACTTTGGAATATTTACTGGGACAATCTTGTGTTCTGGCGACTGGAGATGTTGAGGAGTTGAGGGAAATGGCGAGGAGCAGGGAGAAGAAGAGGAAGTTTATAAACCGAGAGGGAAAAGAGGAAATTGATAGAGCAAATGAAGATTTGGATGCGATGGAGCTGGCTGCGATTTGCGAATCTCTTCCGGCTACTTTGACTGTTAGTTTAGTCACTCAGCTTTTGAAATATCAGATTGAATCAAATTCGAAGAGTCGGAGGAGAAAAACTGCGTGTTTGCAACTTAGACAATTGATTCCTGAGATTATGACGACGGTTGGAGTCACGATGCAGAAGCATCCTTATGCTAGGTTTAGCAAAGCGGCGCTTGCGTTGCTAGGAACTGCAGTCAGATCGGTTTCTGGTGTTCTGAAGTTTGAGGAAGAAGCTATGGCAAAACTCTGCCTTGCTTTGATTCCGCCTTCAGATTTAAAGAACAGCGTCCTGGATTCGTTGTACGATGTGAGTTTTTTGTGATAGTAATCCGTCAGGGAATTTTATGTTACAGGCTCGATTGTTTTTTAATAAATTGGAATATTATTTTTTCACAGGATTGTACCAGTACGAGTAGATGGCGGTGTCAGGATTGGTGGCCTCTATACACGATTGGATTAGAATTTATAATTGGACTTGTGATAAGTGAATCTTCCTCTTCGTACATTTCGTACGTAATTACGTTCCTAGGTTCTCACGAATATCAACTAATAGAAGTTTCTACTTTGCTACGCCACACTGCTGATCCTGTGGCAGCTGATCTTATTCAATCCTTAATTTCACTAGTTTCAACTTTATCAACGAAACCAGTTTATTGGGAGTCGATACAACCGAGTGTTCGAGAAACTTTAGTGGTGAGTGAAATTATTTGTATTGCTATTTTTGTTAAGTTAAAAGGTATTGGTTTCGTACGAGTTTCAAATACGCAATAAGAGAATGTGTCTATCTTGTTTTTGAAAATCTGATTAGCTTTTCATTACTTGAAGTTGTTTTATATCTTAAATTTGAAATTTTGGAAATTACATCTATAAATAATTCCTATCAATGAGAAAAAGCTTTAAAAACCTTATACGAATTAAGAAACCTTTCTCTCTTTTAAATACTCTTATGCGGTTAAATTAAAACTTTCAAATTGTCTAATCAATTATTGAAAATATACATGTTTTATGTTAGCGCTTTTCGCTGGAAATCAGTATTAAAAAAAAAGAAAAGAATTTTAATATAAAATCAGAAAGTTTCGAACAGTTAGGATTTCCAGAATTTCTAGGTTGTGTTAGTTATTTTCACCGGAAATTGGTATTTTTAACAAAAAAATATTAGATTTTAAAGATAACATTTTTTTTAACAATTTACGTTTTTGGTTTTATTAGTGTACTTTGCTGGAAATTGACATTTATAAACAAAAATCATTCATTTTGAAGGTTCATAAGCTTTGGACAATTTAAGGTTACGTTAGCGTTTACACCAAAAACTGGTATTTTAAAACAAAAATCATTATAGTTCGATCAGGATTAGCAAGTTTTTAACAGTTTCAGATTATATTAACGTTCTTTACAGAAAAATGTGTTATTTTAAACAAAAATCATTAGATTTCGGAGAATATTTACAATTCTAAACTGTTTTCTGTTATGTTAGCGTTTTGCATCGAGAATCATTGGCATTTTTAATACAAAATTATTCGATTTTAAAGAGTATTTACAATTTTCCAACAACTTTAGATTATGTTGGTGTGTTTCACCTGAAATTTGTATTTTTAATTAAGGGTCATTAGATTTAAATCCAATGATTTTTGTTTAAAATAATAAAATTTACAAGCTTGACAAATTTTGGATTGGTTAAGTGTTTTTTGTAGGAAATTAAAATTTTGATTTAAAAAGTCATTAGATTTCAAACAAAAATAATTATAAAAAGAAACTTGGTATTTTAATTTAACAAAAATTATATTTCAAACATTTCAAAGAAGATTCACAACTTTCTAACAATTGAAGGCCAGGATGCAAGAACCGGGCGAGCGCACGAAAACGTGAAAAAGTATTGTCCAATCGTCTTGTGATATCCAAATTTTAAAGTTCGAAAAATCAAATTTTAAAAAATATAGACTTGTAGAGAATATTAAAATGGACCTTTTTTCTATTTAAAGTTTTTCTTCTCGATGTATATTTTTAATTATGACATTGAAAAAGTGGGAAAAAAATTTTCCCAAATTAAATTATTTTTTAAAACATAAATCGTCTTTACTCAGACAAATATGATTGAAACTGTTTGAAATTTGGTACGAACATGCATTATACCCTAGCGATGCCTACAAGATGAAGAAAAAAGTCAAAACTGTCAATTGTTTAATAATAATTAATTGCAAATGGAGACCTGATGGTAAGCACGTTTTTTTAGCTTCGGCGATGAAAAGTATCGAGGGAACTTTAGAGTTGAAACAACTTCCAGTGAGACATTTGTTCTTTACTATTGAAGGAAGATTTCTGGAAATTTTTAGATCAATTCATTAAAAATTGGCGAAAATATCCATTTTGTAAGAAAGTACGCGACGCGGTCTACGACTTTCCTTAGCAGATTCAAACGCTTCTTAACGTTAGTAGTCTCACCTGAGTCGTAGGCGGCGTCGCGTACTTTCTTACAAAATGGATATTTTCGCCAATTTTTAAT
>CAKNXH010000111.1:280420-356056 GCA_932178445.1 Andricus quercusramuli
TAGTATTTATTTGAGGTGGAGATTATAATTGGAAAACAATTAACTTTTACCGAATTATGTAATGTTATTTCTATATTTGTTCAATTTTAGAATCAATCGTATTAGAATTATTCTCTGAAAATATCGTTCTACAATTTCATAAGATAAATTTAATTCTACTAAAGGAAATTGAATAAAAATTTAATTTAAAAATGTCATGGACTGTCATTTTTATTTTTGAATAATTTTACTCTGTTAGTGTAAACATAGATAATAATTTCGACGATTATGATAGCGTGTATACTTTCAAAACGTGCATTTTATTTTAACCGAAGGATGGTATAAAGATTGAAATTTCTTTCCTGAAGGATTGTTTATGTTTCTCCATATCAACGTGAGTCAACTGATCCATGGCAAGACGTGGAGAGAGAAGGGAGTTTCTGTAGATTTCTGCATGTTTAGTCTAGAGGTATGGGGTAGGGATTGGCAGCGATACGTGCTCGGTGTTTCACATTCCTCGTGGATCATCGCACCGTGAGATTCGATCAGCTTTTAGTGTCAGAACTCAGAATTTTACAACCAGACATTCCAGAATTTAGCAGTTTATAAATCATCACTTGTGCGACTTTGAAAATTTGTTCATTTTTAAGTGTTTCGATTTTGGAGCTATGTCAATTGACCTGGATTTTCGTTTTGCGCAGCAGTCGAATCTTTATGATTTATTCCATAAGATTGAAAGAGAATTCTCTAGAAATAATCTATCAAAAGGTCGTCTAATTGCACATTATGATGTTCTAGACACAATTTGGCGTCGTTTTGAAGAAGAACATCATGCTCTTGTTTTATTAAAAACCTCAGAGTGTGATGCCGAATACTGGCACCGTAGATACTTTGAGTATGTAGATAGAATTACAGTAATTCATGGCAAATACGTCAAAATAAAAGAAATTATTCTAAATCAACTTGAGGAGAAATCAAAGGCTCATCTGCAATGCAGTATTCCGAAATTCTCAGGCTCTCAAACTGAGTGGAATGACTTCAGTCATTTATTCAAAACCCAAATCGGTCTAAATTCCAGCTTGACCTCGCAGGAAAAGCTACAGTTTTTGAAGGAAAACGTTTCTGGTGAAGCATCTCAGCTTTTAAAAGCTGTTCCGGTTTCTGAGCAGAAGTATGACCAAGCCTGGGAAACATTAATAAAGAAATACGATAACAAACGGCTTCTTGTGGATTCTTATTTATCAAATATCTGCAAACTACAACCGATTTCGTCACAGTCTTCACACGAATTAAAAGAGTTGCTTAGTACTACTATTCAAAACTTGGAATCTTTGTGTGCAATTGGTCGTCCTTTGGGACAGTCGGATTTAATAGTGTATATTACAGTCGAGAAACTCGATTCTCGAACTCGCCAACTTTGGGAAAAATCCTTAGAAAACTCAACGGACCCACCTTCCTTTGAGATGCTGAAGGCCTTCCTGCAAGGTCGAATTTTGACTCTCGAAGATTCAGAAGGGTCGTAAAGCTTCAAAGTTAAAAAACTATAAAAATACAAAAATGTATATTCTAAAAACACGTTTTTATTATAAGAATAGAAACATATATCTCTTAAAAATATTTTACGACTGCGCTTGATCTACAAAGAAAATAGATTGGTCGAAAACTGAACATTATTTTTAACCTAATTTATTGCTCGAATGTGTCAAAATAATCCAACCATAATTGGAATTTAATTTTGCAACAATGAAAGTATGGATTTAAAACTATCCTCAGGTAATGTCAAATAAATTAATCCAATTTTATGTTTTTCAAAAAGTATGTTGATAAAAATAGGAAAGTTTTTGAAACTGAAACAAAACTTTAGTTTGAGAAGAGGTTTCTGTTTATTTCTAAGTAGACTATAAAATAATCGAATTCAAATTAAAAATTCGAAACTAATCCACTTTATTTTTATTTCTTTACAGAAATGTACATATTTGGCATACGACAGTACAGTCAATCTTTTACTACGTCCTCGGATTTTAAAGTTCATCATGGATGGAATCAGTGTTGAAAGTGCGGAAGAATTACAGACCTGTGATGAAAAACAACTCAGCGGAGAACTAAAGCTTCTCGTTAACAAGTTAATTTTGATAAACACATCTTGTGCCATGAGCTTCGTTTATTTTTCACCTCGACTCAACACTCTCGTGGACACGATTTACGCCCAGGAAGATTTCTGGTATGCGCCAATGGCAGAGATGAACTTTGGCCCACCTCAAATGTGCATCACTTCTGGACCTCGTTTAACTTATGGTATAGTAATCCCAAATTTCAATATAACAAATTCAAAATTCAGCAGAAACTATGTGTCTACTCACCTGGTAAACTTGGAAATATCAGGGAACTTTTTTCGAGCGTGCTTACATTTTTTCTTAATTTTAATATAAAAATTTGTTTTTATTACTATTCAAATGCATGAACTTTAGTAATAATTTTAAGAAATGATTCATTATGTGTTTAGTATGATTAATTTATTTCAATATTCGATAGTAATAATATGTTCAAGAATATCCTGCAATCATTTTTGAAAGCTTCCCAAATTAAGCATTTAAATAAATTAAAAAGTTATTAAATTTTACATGTAAATAGTACCATTTTTATACATTTAGATAATATTTACAAGGCCCGAAAACAAATTATTTACAATAAACTCGAAATTATATACATATTCAATTTTTTTAATTTTAAGTTCTTGGAAACAGCCTGGAATTGCCAAGGAATTATTTTCAGGATTTGAGTAGAAACCCTGGAAGCACTGAAACTCTCGCGAAAATTCCATTCGACTTAAATGAACCTTTTTATTTCCAGGTACGATAATTAGTTCAACTCAACTTTTCACTCAGGCTCAACTTCACGCTCATTCCTCATCGAATCAGACTTCCTCTTTATCAACTTTATCCAGTGGTTCGATACGCTCTTCGACTTCCCGAGACGATAAAATTGATTCCGCCAAAAAAGAATGGGAACGAGCCTCTCCAGAAAATCTCCGTAGAATGCAAGTTAAGGATTTGCGGAAAATCCTTCACCACACAGGTTCATCAGCTTCAGTAGCTTCTTCCATGATCAGCAACTATCCCAGTGGTGTTGATTTCTCAGGATACCTTACAGGCCGAGACGTGACTGTACCACTTCTCAGCAATCCAAGACTTATCAGGAGACCCTTTGATCCTCTTATTTGTGAGAACACGATTCTTTCAAGGGCAACTGCTTTGATTCCAGTACCAGGTCGATCTCACGTAGGCAAAAGCAGCAGTCCAAGTTCTAGGCAAAATGAAAACGATGGCTTGAATCGTTCTCGTAACGAAGGAAATGGAGCAACGAGTGATCCCTGGTTTGCTTCAATGGAAGAAAATAACACGAGGCTTGCTTTGGAAGTAAATTTGGTGCTGATACTCTGTCAGGCTCTTGAGGGAGTTACAAGTCCCAGGTTAGCAATGAGAGATCGTCAGCTTATCGCCCGGGAAACAGCAACCGAGGTCGGAGTATTTTTCGACTTTCTGGAACACAAGAGGAATTTCAACGATTGGCAGGTAAAGTAGAAAGATTTTTAAAATTTTCTATAAGTTAATTACTTCTTTGAAATATTCCAGATTTTTAAAATTTATTTAATCTAAAATCTTATAAATCAGACCCATCAAAGTTAAAAGCGATCGAAATGATCATTTTTAAGTTAAAGAGTAATTAATTAATTCAAGAGTATCAAAAATACTGACATTATCAAGATGTCTACTAACCGGGAAATAGCTGGCAATTAAAATAAAACCGGGAGTTAACGGGGAATACAAATTCGAGCCGGGGACCACATTTAAAGTTTTGGAAAATGTGATATTTTGTATTAATCGTGATCACAAGAAAAATACATTTGAATGTTTAATTGTATATCCTTTTCTTAAAAATTTATATTCACGGGATCTCGCATATACATTGTTGTCGAAAACTTGATTTTTTTCAGTTTGTTTATTTATTAATAATGCTTAAGAATTTTCTACACCATAAATTTTATAAATCAAAATTTCCAAATAAGTAATTTTATTTAATTCTTAATTAATAAAATTCTTCTTAATAAAATTCTTAATATTTCCAAACATTATTGATAAAAGAGAAAAATTGTGTTGTAAATGCCGACAATAAGATTTCTGGAAAATTTTTAATGATATAGGTTTTATTTAAAAAAATCAATGTTAAGTTTTGAAGATTTCAAAATATGTTGAAAAAGAAACTGGAAGATTTTAAGACAACTTTTTTAATTTTGCAGGATTTAAAAAAATTGTAAAAAAAACTGAATCACTTCTAAAGATATTTAGAAGTTGTCGAAGTTTTAAAAAGATTCGAAAATAATTTAAATCTTGAGATTTCAAAATATTTCAAAAATATTTAGATTTCTTTAAATTAAAAAAAAAAAAAGGTTTTTAAGAATTTTGTAAGGTTTCAAGAGAATAAAAAAATTGTCTTAAGATTTCTGGGAAAAATTAGAATGGTTTTTTTATTTTCACAAATTAATTTGAAGAGAATATTTAAAACATTTCAAAAGATTTCCCAATCTGTAAATAAATAAGCCGTAAGATTTTACGGTAATTTTTATAATTTTTCCAATTCTAGGAAAAATTCGAATCATTTTAAAAGATACTTGAAATGTTTAAAAATTATTTTTAAAAAAATTTTAATTTCAAAACAACTTTTTTCTTAAACATTTAAAACAAAATGTAGATTTTTGAAGATTTCGAACAAAAAAAATATATATATATAGTATTTAAAATTATTGATTAATTTTCGAAGAGTCATTACACAAATTATTTATCTTAATACTACATGCATTTTACCCTAACGATGTAATAAACCCGTGAAATTATAATTAATCTGTCATAATAAAAGAATAAAAATAGTTTTTTGTAATTACTCTTTGATAATTAATCATTAATCGCTAATACCAAAGACATTAAAAATTATATCTAGGAATTATTTACCAGTTACAACACAAACAATAATTAACCAAAAATGTATTTATAAAAAATGACAACTTTCATGTTGATAAAATCCGCGCAGATAATTAAGACATCGAAATTGTATTATGTTTTCCATATTATGTATAAAAAAAATTTCAGAATAATTAACTGAACAGGGCCACCATTGTGTGCCGAAATGTCTAAAGCAATTGTGATCAAAATGTATTTATTTGTACTCGACACCATTAGTTACAAAAATATTATTTTGCTTACACGTAGTAAGACATCAGAATACATCAAATTACCCATAGTGTAATTAGGTTAAATGTTTATTTACAACCGGTGGAAAAAAAATCAGGAAATAATCGGGAATTTGGTGGGCGAAAATTAATAGATACCCTGTTTATTAAATCATGTATATTTTATACAGGTTTCTGCTGCTCTCGTCGAGGCAGACTCAAGAAGATTAAAAATTGTCCAGGCATCTGAAGAAGCTGACCACAGATTACCAGCAAGATTATTGAAAACTTGCACGACGCAGAAAGCATCAGTTCGTCCAGTTCGACTTTTCTCAGAATATGACGACGATGATTCAATTTCTGTATTCGAGGACTCGGAAGAAGTTGAACAGAGGTCGAATGAAGACGTAGTAACAAGTGGAGGTTTTGGTACTAAAATTGACACCTCGAAGATTTTACCTCTTCTAGGTAAATTATTAAAGTCCGTGGTAGAATCGTTAGATTCAGCGCAGTACTGATGAAGATAAACTTAATTATGTACTTCGTAATTAGATTGTAAAGAAATTTTGTACACTGTGAATATAATTGTTCAGTACTTTCAGTAAATTATATTTTTTAAAAATACAATTGAGAGTTTGTTCTTACTATTAGTAGCAAGGTTTAGAATTAAGAAAAATCTCGACACTCGTCTAAACTTAAATTTTGATTAAACTCCGGTCTTGAAATATCCTGGGTGTTAGTAATCTTACTCTGCTAGAAATTTACAGGAGGGCCGTTGGGCCGGGAAACCCCCGGAAATGACAGTGAATTTGTTTGTTGACTGAGAATTTGACAAATTTTTAGAAGAAAATTTATCCAATTATTAATTTTTTCAATAATGAAATCATTCAGTTCACAAAACTAAAAATACATTTTTTAAGAGAAGCAATTAAAAAAAGCGTTTGAAATTTAAAATTTGGAATAAAAAGGTTTTATGTTGATCGACTAAATATAAATAATGATTTTTGAAATTAAACTGTAGTTCGAGTATTAAAAATTGACCAATAATTAATTTTATAAGCCTATTCTGAATTTTGGCAAAAAAAGCAATTTAAAGACTTAAACGCTAAAAATTGAACTCTTTAAATCCGAAAGCATCAATATTTAAACAATTATAAAAGTCCGATTGAAACTTAAAAACTATTTTCAATTTTTAAATAATTTGAAACAAATAGATTAATAATTATATGCTTTTATTCAGCTTAGAATTCTATTCAAATATTGTTTCAGTATAAAATATTCCATTTTTAACCCATTCAGTTTGAAAATTTTAATTAACAAGAAGAACAATTTTTTAATATTTAGCAATATTTCACTGTTCATTTAAAATGAGCAATTATACATCAAATATTTAAAACTAAACAATTTGTATGTGAAAATAAGTTAGGGTTGAATTTTGATGTATTAATAACAATTGAACAATTATTAATTTGAAATGAATTAAAATAAGAATAATTCAACTTCTGATTAAAAAATTGTAAGTATTCTAATTTTTAATGTTTCTAAATTGAAATTTGTTCAAATTGATATAATTTGTAACATTTACAAAATTGATTAATTCTTCAGTTTAGTCATTGAACATAGCAATAGCATGGCTTTATATTTTTCAACCAGAAACCTTTCAACTGTTCAATTTATAAAAATTGTCAACTTTTCAGTCTAGCAGCATTTAATTTAAAAATAGTTTGATTGAAGTGTTAAAAACTTCCATAATATATGTGTAAATTAATTAGTTTTTGAATTACATTTTTTTAGCTTAACTTTTAAAACATTAACTTTTTTTTTAAACTTACACAGTGAGAAAACGTTTACAAAAAATAAAAACATTTTACAGGAAAATGGAACTAAATACAATAAATTACAACAAAATTAAAGGAAAGTAGAACTTCTGTCTATTATTCGGATGAATGTTGATCATTTTTGTACTTGTTGCAAGCTCTGTTGTATATTGATGAACTTTATTGTAGTTGTATTACTTAACAAGAAAGTACCAGAATTTACAGTTTTGCATCAAAAATTTATTTTTTTCAAAAAAGAAACAACTATTTTGGATTTTAAAAATGGTTAATTCTTGTATATTTCCTTGGAAAATATTGAAACTATGATAAAATACAACAATTTTCAAAAAAAAAAAAAATACAAAGCAAGTACTAAATTTGTCCAACTAATAGAGAAAAGTGAAAGTATGGAAAATTATAGCGTGGATATATATTTTCAACCAGAAATCATTTGATTGTCCAATTTATAAAAATTTCAAATCAAAATTTTGTAATTTAACAGTATTAAATTTAAAATTGTTCAATTAAAATGTTAAAAGCGTCCATCGAATACGTTTAAATGATTTAGTTTTGGAATGAAAATTTGTTAAAGCTTCAATTTTTGAAGTTTACAATTAAAAAATGTCCACTTTGAGTGCTTTAATTTGCATTATCAATTTATTCTTCATTTATTGTTATGGGTGAGAAATGCCTCTCAGGAAAAGTGTATACTTTGAGCCTGGGACATTATAGTGTCGAACATTCATTTTATTAAAAAAAGTTCGAAAAAAAATCTCAAAGATCGAAGATTTTTAAATAAATTTATTACTAATGTCTGCTTTAGATAGTTCAAATTGTAATGTTTTCTTAAAATTTATATTTTAAATAACATCTAAAATAATAAACATTTTTCAATGTTTATGTGCTCATTTTAAACATACACTTTGTGGAATCATAGTGAATTGTCAGAATAATAAAAAAAAGTTCTTTGCAGCGCAAGAAATTTAATTCAGTTGTTGGAACAAACAAATTAAAAAATCTAAATATTATTTACGGCTGAGAAACAATGTTTTTAAATATATGAAATGTGTAATCATGAATTATCTATAAAATTTTTCTTAAATATACATTCATTCGATTTTTATTATAATTTTTCTACAAATGAGATGACTTTAAATTTTTTTAAGTTTTTGTATTCCAACTTTAACTTCTTGCAGAGTTCGAAAAAATTGTACAATTATGTTGATAAATTGCCACGATATACCTTTGAATTGAGCCCAAAAACATTGAAAAATGATTACAATCTCAAATTTTATTTGAAATTTAGGAAAACATTACAATTTGTACTTTATTTCAATAGCTTCTTTAGAAAATGACAATTAAGACTACCCGGAGCTTATTTTATTAAGAATTCAGATAGCTTTCAATCTATTTCAGAGCAGTAAACTCTGAATTAATAAAGTGAACAAATTTTAAATGCTAACAAATGTGTGTGTTCACGTGCTAAGCTGCGCGGCGATAATGTATTATATATAAACGTTTTATTTTGTTCACGATCACAGGTTTAAGGAATATTAAAATCGATTATTCATTCTTTTTATATTTTGATAAAACTCTGCAATTCTTCGTGATCTTTCGTGATCGAGAAAACTGAGTGTAGTAACATACAAAACACTTTTAATTTGTACTTCAGTACAATCGAGAACAAAATCCTGAAAATACTTCCGAAATGTTTATAATTTTATAAGCTAAGAATACTTATTGTTTTTAGTCCAATTAAGAAAAAAATAGAACCATTTTTCAAACAAATTCCAAAACTGCTATCAATTGTATCAGAAAATATATTTAGGTTTTTAATATCATCAAATTTAAATTTAGAAGAAATAACTTTGCCGAAACGTGTTCCGAAAATAGTACTATAATACAGAAAAAAAACGTGAATAATATTACAATATTCATTTAATCTGATCGTTCTAGGTACATATCGTCGTAAAGGGTATCGACTAATCGACAAGTCGTGCATAAAGACAATAATATTTCGTTTTTCTTATCACTCGATGAAATCAAAATCGTTTGAACGATCGTTAAAAAGTTTCAGAATAGAACACCATACTTCGTCATTTACAATTTTTTACACTTCTTACCGTCCAAAATTCTCTTAAATTACAAAATAGGAACAAAAAAAAAGCAAAACTATACATGATTGTAAAGCATTCACCTCAAAAGCGTTACTGTTTCACGAAAGCATAAAGAATACTCATTATTCAATACAGAAACGCAGAATGTCATCATCTTTAAAAATACAAGAGGACACTCCTCGTAGAAATCAATCTGTACAAGAACTAGGATTTTGGATTCATCTGCCTAAAAAATACTAAGAAAAAAATATTCCTGACTATAAATCCAACGATATTTTTTTCTCAGTGAAGGATTCGCAGAGTCGAAACTCTTAACGCGCTTCCATGTCACCCGCATTCGAACGATCGATAATAATCGTATTACTGTAGAGTAGAAAAATATAATTCGTGGGTGCTTAACGAATGCGTATTACGATTTTAATGATGCTAGTGCTTTGAGAAGCGATGGACGTTTGACGGCACGTTCAACGCGTCTTTCAGGGAGGAAATCGAAAGCAAGGTGCGACGCTAAGGTGGTAAATGGGGTAAAATATTTTCAGGTGATCGTGCCGTTTCATTCCCGGTGGAGACGTTTCCCGAGGAAGTTAGGAGGTGATTATTGTTCGGCTGATGCGCATTTCGCTGAGAAGGTGGCGAGGAGGACGAAGGAGACCAGGTGCCCCCACCTTCTGCATTTCCCTTCGACGCTAACCCATATTCCACGTGACCTCGGGTAGAATTGAAGGTTGCAGAAGTTGCATTCGAATTTTGCAAAGTCGTTACCGGCGTTGCTGAATGCTGAGGTGGTTGCAACGGTGCAGGTGCTGAACTATTAAAATCGATCGCGAGGGGATCGACGCCGCTTGGATTTGCAGCCCCGGCTCCTGGAGTTGATCCTGGAGCTGGTGCACCGTCCCAAAGTTCTAGAGATTTCGAATCCTCGTTATTCGTCATATTTGCATTCGACCTTTGTCGCTTCGCATCTCCGTATAATAAACTGCTATTTACGTTTGGCGAACTGCTACGGTCTCGAACTCCTTCTTGTTCTTCCAAGAATCTGTCCATATAGTCCCTGCTTGCAAGTGAAATTTTTCTCAGATTATATTTCTATTTAAAATCATGTAGAGGTGTTTGAATGAAGAAACAGTTCATATTTTCGTATTACTCTATTCAAACTCATTTTACAAACTCATGGGTTCATTGAAACCGAGAACTTTTAAAGTTAATATTATTTTAATTTATATTTCAGAAAAATACCCCTTAAAAAGATTTTATGGATTTTTCACGTATCAGGGATCACAGTGGTTCATTAGTTCAAATTATGGTAAAAAACGAGATTTAATTTATTATTAAAAACTTTTTTCATCATATAGGTAGGATCTCGTGAATATTGAACGAAAGTGCCTTCTAACAGTAGCGCCTTTTCTTTAGCAAGTTCATCATAATTTTTTTAGATGACATTAAAAAAAGTTTTGAATATCTGAGAGCTTTCAATTAAAAAAATACATTAGAAACAAATTTAAAGGTTTTAGGAAACAAAAACAGGACAAGTAGGTTTTTTGAAATATTTATTTTGTGTGTTTTTTCAAATTATTTCTTTCTCTACTTAGAAAAATAAATAATTTGAAAACACAAAAAATAACTATTTCAAAAGACCTACTTGTCCCGTTTTTGTTTCCTAAAACCTTTAAATTTGTTTGTAATGTATTTTTTTAATTGAAAGCTTTCAGATATTCAAATTTTTTTTTTAATATCATCTAAAAAAATCATGTTGAAAAAAAAAACAGAAATTAAGAAATGTATTATTCACGAAAATAAAAAAATTATGAAAATAACAAGGTTTTAAAATATGAAGTTTACTAGCATGTAAAAGCAAGCCATAGGACAATCAACTGAAAATTAATTATACTTTATTAGAGGGTCCTGACATATGCTACTCTTTTCCATATTATTTTTGATTTCCAAAATTTCGTTTCTATAACCACGACTAACATACTATTCTCTGATACGCAGTTTTACCTATTTTATTACATATTTTTAAGGTAATAAAAATATATCAAAATTCCTATTTAGTTATCGCAAGCTTCACAGGCTTTCCCCTCTTCCTTTCTTTCTCCCCTTTTCTCATATTTCCACTCAAATGCGAACTGAGTTAATGAAACCCAATAAGAAAATCCAACTATTTTTTGTTGAAAGTTCATCTTTCTTGATTGAAAAGTCTACTATTATATTACTGTTTGACAATTCATCTTTTTGGTTGGCGATTTTATTATTTGGTTTCAAATTCAACATTTTTGTTAAAAATCATCTTTTTTGGTTGAAAATTAAACTATTTTATAGAAAATTAATCTTTTTGGCTTGAAAATTAAACTATTTGGTTGAAAAATAAAATATTTGATTAAAAATTCACTTTTTTGGTGAAAATTCAACTATTTTGTAGCAAGTTTGTCTTTGTTGGTAAAAAATTCATCTTTTTGGTTACAAATGCATTTATTCTGTTGAAAATGCAATATTAGGCATTTGTAGCACTTCAATTTTAATATAATATTATTGCCCACATTAATCTTACTTAAAAGAATTTATTCCCCTACTTTCGTGAAAAATCGTCTTATTTCTCGAATGAATCAACATTTTTTTTTGCTGTCGACGATGCTCTTTAAATCTAAAAAATTAGCAAATAAATCGTTCAGGAAATATTTATTTCAAAGCGTCTCGTTTTCTAATTTCATGAATTTCTGTTTATGATTCTTAAAAAATTAATCGAAACCTTGTAAAAATATGGGTAAAAAAGGGAAAATTGGGTCAAAATTTTCGATTTTAGGTATTTTAGGGTATTTTTTTAATTTACGAGGAAAACGGGGAATTAGGTCAAAAAGGGGGACGGACTGTGAATCCTAACTTATGGAAAATATTTTCATATAAAATTCAAACATTCAGGCAAACTCACGTGATGCCAGGATGAAGAGCGTACTTCTTTTTTTCCAAGCGAGCCTTGTAGGTAAAAATGTCATGCCTTTCAGTCTTTTTCCACAAGTAATAAAACTGCACGAGTTCGCCGACGGATCTTGTCCTCACCTGAAAAATTTTGTTTACTACCAATCAAGATAGCAAAAAGAGACAGATCTTTTCAATTTTAGCAAACTCTAACAAATTAAATAAAAAATCTAAATTTATTTGAGAAGATTAGATTCGAAATTGCCTTCCTCTATCAAAAGTCACATACCTTATTCTTTTGGATGAGATGAAAGTCTTTGCCGTAATTTCTCAATCCAGATTCAAAGTTATGACACTCTTCCTCTGACCAAAGACTGACGGAATCCGTCTGAGGTAAAACGTTCATTCTGCGTCTTCGAAGAGCTTCTTCTAAATTGTATCCACATTGCAATAACAAATAAAGAGCTTGCTCGTCGTCCCTTATATGTGAACCTGCTGGTAAGGTACTTCCTTTAACAGCAGGTAATTGGGCTCGTTCCAAGAATTCTTCTGTTTCTACTTCGGGGATGTGGCTAGGATTCCAGAGCATTTTATCCTCGTTTTCGTAGGGCAGAGCATCATCGTATTTACAAAGACCTTCCGGTATCGCCGCCTGGTAATCACTCCCAACCTGCAGATAAAACCAAAATAATTTAATATTTATTCATAGTCACTGTCTCGTCAAGAATCAGCCACCACCCATCTTGAAGAATAATTGTTTAAAATACAAACCATAATGGTTTTCTTCCATTCTTCCTCGTCAGGGCTGTAATCACAATCGTCTTCCTCTTCTTCACTCTGAGGTCTCGATACACTTCGAAGAAGTCTCGAAGATCCACAGCCACTTCCTCCACTGCCTCCATTACTT
Organism: Andricus quercusramuli; assembly: GCA_932178445.1. NCBI lineage: Eukaryota > Metazoa > Arthropoda > Insecta > Hymenoptera > Cynipidae > Andricus > Andricus quercusramuli. The sequence continues at coordinate 293,378 of CAKNXH010000111.1, forward strand.
CCATTTCCTCCACCACCACTATTTCCACCCCCAGTCTCCATTCCATCATTGCCTTCTGCTCCATTTCCTGCCTCGTTTCCACCACCTCCACTACCTCCAGAGACACCATTGTTATCACTTCTCGTATTTCCTCCTCCTGTGATGTTCGATTCGTTGCCACAACCAACGCCAATCACACACGAATTTCCAGTTCCTCTATTATTATTTCCACCACTCGCCGCTCGAGCTGCGTTGCTTTCTTTCATCTCTTCCTTTTTCACCATTTCTGTGTAGAATTGTTTTAGGTCTGGTTCGTTGTTCGAGGGTTCATCGTCGTCCTCTTCTTCTTCTTCCTCCTCCTCCTCTTCGTCTTCTTCCTCGTCTTCATCCATTTTATCCTTCAATTCTGCATCGCCCGTTGGGAGGAGGACCATCCGGTCGGAACTGTTTGAATTTTCCACTGAGGAATCTCGCAAGCCATACATTGCAAGCAAATCTTTTAGCGGCATTTCACCTTCCTAGAATTGGAAGAGATTTTTAGTTTATTGTTTAGCTTCTTGAATGCAAACAAATTAAGAAGAAAATTTAATTTAGTTTTTAAGCAGTAGGGGAGAGTGCCCTTGGTTGGGACGATCCTTGGTTGGGACAGCGGGGATAAATGTTATAGATTAAGCATTAAAAATCTGAAAAAATTATTTCAGTTTTCATTTATTATAAGGCATGAATGGCTAAAGTGAAAATTATTTTTGTTTAGCTTACCCCTAGATATGAACGAAAATCACTCACAGCTATCAAAAGTAAAATTTTAGGGTATTTTTCCAGTGAATTTTTATTATCTTATCAAAATATTTTTGCAAAATAAAAAATATCTGCTTGTAGGGAATTTAATTAGTTTTATATAACCATTCATGTTTTTCAAAAATACTAACACTAACTATGTGTAAAAAATTATTTTCTATGCGCACGGAATATTCCTTGGTTGGGACACCTGCATGTTCCTTGGTTGGGACACTTCGCGCATGCTCATTACATTTGATTTTGTTTTCGCTTTCGATAACAGTAGAAGAAAAATGCTGGTAAATAGCGTCGATTTTGTAAATAGCGATTGTTTATTGAGAACAACATTGAGGCAAGCTGTTCAACTTTATAAAATGATTATAAAAATTCCACATAAGAATATTAAGTTAACTTGGCAGAAGTCATTTTTCTTTCAATGTATAACCTATAAAACATGCTATTACGAATGCTATATCTTTAAATAAGTGAATCGAGTAATAATTGTTCATGGAATTATGTGATTTCCACTTAAAAATAATTGTTTTCGATTATCCGACATTTTGAAGATTTTTTAACATGTTCTAGATGGACAAAAAGTCCAATTCCAAAGTTTCATATATTTTATTGTTCAAATTTTTGTAAAATTAATAAATAAATATATATATATATATATGTATACATATATAATACTTCTAGTTAATATCATTCTCTATATTTCAGAGTAAATAATGTCAGTTATATCAAGAACTGTTTTATTTGTTCAATATAAACTTTATGAAACTGACCAATTTTACACAGCTGTAATATATTGCTGCATTTACAGAAAAATCTTTTACATGACATATCTTGTTTCCCTTATACATTTCCTATATTTATTACTTCTTTCTAAATATTGTATCACTTTAGTTTAATCACTCATTCATAAATACACATTTTTTTTAAGTGTCCCAACCAAGGACCGACGTGTCCCAACCAAAGACCGAGTGCCCTTGGTTGGGACGTTTTCATCGATTTAAACAAATCATTCTCAAATCAACAATTTGTTTTCATATTTCATGTTATCTGTTTCTAAGTTATAGTTAAGCATCACTCTTATGTATAAGCATACAAAATCAATTATATTCATATATTTATTATTCTTATGAGCAAAAAACAAAAAACGTCCCAACCAAGGGCACTCTCCCCTAATAATATAAAAACAACTTTTTCTTCAGGCTCTGACACAAAAAATTAAAATAGAAAGATTTTTTTTTTAATTTGACAAACTAAAAGAAAAATAACAAGTAATTATTATATCTGATAATCTTCAAATTCATTCATTCACTTGGTCTGCAATAAAGCTCCTATATTTCCTTGCGCTTACTGCACTCTTTTGTCTCTGTATTTTTTTTCTATCATTCTGTTTGGCAGTTTATTAATATACGGAAGTTTCACATTTTATAAAATTTGGTTTCTACTTAGTTTATTGCGATTGAATGGAAACTCTCTAGTTTGAATTGGAATATCACATTCTCATCATGTTAGATCGACACAACAATCATTTTTATCTGACTTTAGGATCTTTTAAAATTAGATGTAGTATTAGAGAAGTTCCTAAAAAAAGGAACTAATTCAAGAAGTTCCTGCATAGTTTCTTTTTTTATATACGGAAACATATGTTATAAATGTAAAAAATTATAAGAATTTCCAAAAAATAAATCAACGTTATCATTTTTATTGTTCAAATATAAAGAATTTGTAATTGAAAATCCTTTATATTGAACAAATTTCAATTTCACATCTTCAAAATTGAACTATTCAAAAAAAATTAATCGAAAATTGTATAATTTTTTATTATACACATTAAATATTGAAGAGTTTTCAATACCAAATATTCAAAATTGAAGAATTGTAAATAGCATATCGTTAAAATTGAACGATTTTCAATCCTAAATCTTTCAAACTGAACTATTCAAAACAAAAAATTCAAAAACACGTATCTAAATATATCTAATTCTTTAAAATTGAATAATTTACAATTTTATATTTAAAACAATTTTAAATTATAACTCTTCAGAATCGAAGTACTTTTAATTATAAATCTTAAAATAAACAGATTTTCATTTTGAAGACTTAAAATGAAAAATTATGCAAACCTTACATTTGAAATTTCATCAACTTGGAAGATTAGAATTAAAAACTCTTGAACTTTGACTTTCAAAATCAATGAAAATCATCACAATTTACGAATTTTTATTTAAACATCATTAAAATTGAAGAAATTTAAACTGAAAATCGTTAAAATGGAAAAATTTCCAATTGTAACTCTTTCAGATTGTAGAACTTACATTATAAATTTTTCAACTTGAAGAATTTTTAAATTTGGCAATTTACAATTTAAAATTCCGTGATTTTTATGCTTTACATTCGAAATTTCTTCAACTTAGAAGATGTAGAATTGGAAACTTGACTTTTAATTTCCAAAATCATCAAAATTTAAAAACATTTATTTATACATTTCAGAATAAAAGAGTTTTCAATTGGAAAACTTCAAGATTTAATAATTTTTAATTTAAAATCGTTAAAATTAAACAATTTTCTATTGTAAATCTTAAAAATGATCAATTAAAAAAAATGTTCCAAAGTAAAAAATTGAGAATACAAGTCTTAAAAACTGAATAATTTGCAATTATACATTTTTAATTTCTGAAATCATACAAATTTAAGAAAATTTATTTATAAATTTCAAAATAAAAGAGTTTTCAACTGTGAAACTTCAAAATTAAAGAATTTTTTATTGAAAATCGTTACAATGGAAGAATTTTCACTTATAAATCTTGAAAATTATCAATTAAAAAAATTTTCCAAAGTACCAAATTTAGAATACAAATCTTAAAAATTGAACTATTTGCAATTCTATATTTTCAAAATTCAACAATTTTTCATTGTGACTCTTCAAGCTTACAAAAAATTATGTAATGTTTATGATTAACTTTAGGAACTTCTTCAATTTGAAATAGTTAGAATTGACACCTTGACCATTGATCTTCAATATTATCAAAATTTAAGAATTTTTATTTCAGCATTCCATAAAATTAAAGATTTTTTCTATTTTAACTGTATGAAACTGTAGAATTGTGAATAGTAAATCTTAAAAATTGATTTGTTTTATTTTGACAATTTACAATACAAAATTATCCAAGTTTTAAGTTTTACAACTGATTTTGATGCTTCAAATTCGAAATTTATTCAATTTTGAAGACTTAGAATTGAAAACTTGACTTTTGATCTTCAAAATCATCTAAATGTAAGAATTTTTATTTATACATCATTACAAATGAAAAGTTTTAATTTTGACAACTTACAATTAAAAATTAGGCAAGTTTTACAACTAAAAATTCCATAATTTTGATGCTCTAAATTCCAAATTTGTTTAATTTTCAAGATTTAGATTTTAAAACTTGACTTTTGATCTTCAAACTCATCTAACTGTAAGAATTGTTATTTACACATCTTCAAAATTGAAAAGTTTTTAAATTTGAAATCTTACAATTAAAAATTTAGCAAGTTTTACAATTTAAAAAACTGTAATTTTGATGATTCACATTCGTCATTTCTGCAATTTGGAATAATTAGAAACTCGACTTTTGATTTCCAAAATCAACCCAATTAAATTAAATTAAAATAAAATTGAAGAATTTTCAATTGCAACTCTTCAAAATTGCAAAACTTTGAATATTAAACCTTTAGAATTAAAGAGTTTTTAATTTGGAAAGTAGATATTACATATTATGCAAATTTTAAGTTTTACTATTGAAAAATTGTAATTCCCATGCTTTACATTCAAAATTTCTTCAATTCGGAAGATTTCGAATTGAAAACTTGACTTTTAATTTTCAAAATCATCAAAATCGTCAAAATTCAAGGATTTTTATAAATACAACTTTAAAATTAAAGAGTTTTCAATTGATAATTTTCCGAATTTAAGAATTTAACATTGCAAATCGTTAAAATTTAAGACATTTTATTGATAAATTCTTAAAATTGAAGAGTTTTCAATTGTAACTTTTCCAGATTGTAGAACTCACATTATCAATTTTTTATTTTGAAGAATTTTTAAATTTGATAATTTACAATTTAAAATTCCGTGATTTTTATCCTTTACATTCGAAAGTTCTTCAATTTAGAAGATGTAGAATTGGAATCTTGACTTTTAATTTCCAAAATCATCCAAATTTAGGAACATTTATTTATACATTTCAGAATAAAAGAGCTTTCGATTGGAAAACTACAAAATTGAAGAATTTTTAATTGAAAATCGTTAAAATGGAAGATTTTTTAATTGAAAATCATTAAAATGGAAGAATTTTCAATTGTAAATCTTAAAAATTATCATTCAAAAAAAATATTCCAAAGTACAAAATTTAGAATACAAGTCTTCAAAACTGAATAATTTTCAATTCTAAACTTTTAATTTCAGAAATCATCCAAATTTAAGAACATTTATTTATAAATTTCAAAATAAATGAGTTTTCAACTGTAAAACTTCCATATTAAAGAACTTTTAATTGAAAATCGTTAAAATGGAAGAATTTTCAATCGTAAATCTTAAAAATTATCAATTAAAAGAATGTTCCAAAATACAAACTTTAGAATACAAATCTTCAAAATTGAAAAATTTGCAATTCTATATTTTCAAAATTCAACAATTTTTCATTGTGACTCTTCAAACTTACAGAAAATTATGTAATGTTTATGATTAACTTTAGGAACTTCTTCAATTTGAAATAGTTAGAATTGACACCTTGACCATTGATCTTCAATATTATCAAAATTTAAGAATTTTTATTTCAGCATTCCATACAATTTTGAATTGTAAATCTTTAAAATTTATTATTTTTTTATTTTGACAATTTACGATTCAAAATTATGCAAGTTTTAAGTTTTACAACTAAAAATTCCGTAATTTTGATGCTTTAAATTCGAAATTTATTCAATTTTGAAGACTCAGATTTGAAAACTTGACTTTTGATCTTCAAAATCATCTAAATTTAAGAATTTTTATTTATACATCTTTACAATTTAAAAGCTTTTAATTTTGACAACTTAAAATTAAAAATTATGCAAGTTTGACAACTAAAAATTCCATAATTTTGATGCTTTAAATTCGAAATTTATTTACTTTTGATCTTCAAACTCATCTAACTATAAGAATTGTCATTTACACATCTTCAAAATTTAAAAGTTTTACAATTTAAATATCTGTAATTTTGATGATTCACATTCGTAATTTCTTCAATTTGGAAGAATTAGAAACTTGACTTTTTATTTCCAAAATCAACCCAATTTAAGAAATTTTGTTCATACGTCCTTAAAATTGAATAATTTTCAATTGCAAAACTTTGAATTTTAAACCTTTAGAATTAAAGAGTTTTCAATTTGGAAAGTAGATATTAAATATTATGCAAATTTCAAGTTTTACAATTGAAAAATTGTAATTCCCATGCTTTACATTCAAAATTTCTTCAATTCGGAAGATTTCGAATTGAAAACTTGACTTTTAATTTTCAAAATCATCAATGTCGTCAAAATTCAAGGATTTTTATTCATACGTCTTCAAAATTAAAGAGTTTTCAATTGATAATTTTCCAAATTTAAGAATTTAACATTGCAAATTGTTAAAATTTAAGACATTTGATTCATACATTCTTAAAATTGAGGAGTTTTCAATTGTCAATCCTCAAAGCAAGCATTGCGAACTGAATTTCGAACAATATTTTGAACATTGAATGACTGAAAGTACCTTTTGCAAATTTGACAACTCGTTGTGAGAGTCTTCGTTGCCTTCCAAGGCTTCTTCCTCGTCTAGTGTTCGCTCGTCATCAAAATCATTCACGAGAATATCGGTGACTGGACCTATATCGTAATCTCGATCAGCCCTGTAAATGTTTACCAACGAACACAGTAGTCAATATTAATCCTGCGTCGGTCTGCTTGAATCCTTCAGCTTCAATCCCAAATTCGACAGACACGAGTAGGATTAATCTTCAGACATGTATATCGTTCTACACACAACTTAATAAATAATGAAAAACTTACATGTTTTATTCTCCACCAGCTTGGAAAATAAAATAAAACCATGGGGACTATGTGAAAACAGACCGGTTCCTGTCAAAATTCGTTCTTTTTAAGAACAACTGTCACACAACCTAAACCTCAAAACTCAAACTTCACAATCTACTTTTGGTCCTTTTTGCACAAAATGCCTCACAAATTTTCAAAACTAGATTTTAGTAGTCTCTATTTACGACTTAAAACGCTGTTTTTTCTTCATTTTTCGTGTCACAATACCCTTGGAGGAAAAAGACTCTGAAAAGATGAAGCTAACCTCGAAATGACTCGACGATGCTCCCTTTAAATTTCACTTGATTCAACAAAGGAAACTTCACTTTTTGTGTTTTTGCAGTTGATACAAGTTTTAGTTTTCTCCGACTTTTATTGTCTCATTCCACTATTTCCGGGTCTCGGAAAAACTACATATTTTGGAAACTTTGGAGTTGAAAGAGTTAAACATAACGCCAGATGCGTGAGAAACGTCACGGTTGGTCACGAACACGGTTTTGCGTCGTTCCAGAAATGGAGTCTCGATGTTTTGAAATGTTTAACCTCAAGAGAGGCGTTGCAGCCGATGTTCGGGTTCTGGAACCCTGAAGGAAATTCATGAAAAAAAAGTGGAAGTTTGACTATCTTTGTTTACTTTGTGAGTTTTCGTGTGTCCAGCCTGCCCAGCTGACCCAGAAAATTGTTTCCCCGTCATCGGTGCAAAAGTGGCTTTAATATTTATGACAGGAAATAGTACAGTTTTTTTATAATGTCACATTTTGCCTTGAGAAAAACTTTAAATTACAATCGCTCGAGGGTAGGTCTTTGATGTTATATATTTTTTTAAGTTATATTGTTCGTTTCGCACGTGTTTTCTTTTTCTTTCTAGAAATAATGAATAGTATCTATTCATTTGTCGCTCACGTTTTACACCTATCATTATTGTTTTCATTATTGTGTTGCATCTAGTGAATTTTATTTGGTTTTTGTTAACATTTGAGTTCTTACAACGGAAATTTCAACCTTTTATAAAAAATCTGATACATACAAGATAACAAAATCAGGTTAGCTGCTGGAACGGGAAACCAGGAAGTGTCAGTAAATTTATTTTTTGACCATGAATTTTGAAAAGTCGGTTTATTTTCCAACATTTTGTCATGGATTTTACAGAAACTCTTATATGATTTGAGAACGTTGGATATGATTTACAGAATTTACAGAAAATTTAAGTAAATTCAATATGAATGACAGTTTTTTCCACTTACAGTTCTTGAAAATGGACAGATTATTTTTTTAATTGACAAAATATGGCTCCGTGTGTGTTTATATTTTGTTAATATTTAAAAAACATACATACATTTTCAAGGTATTTCTGGATGAACTATTTATCAAGGTAGATTTAAATTTGACTTATACTTGAATTTCATTCGAATTTTCTATAAGGCTCCATTTACCGCTTTTTGCTGGACATATTTGCCACATATAAATGTATTAAATTATTTTGTTTTCATATAAGAATTTTGTTTTTAAAGTTCAAGAGTGAGAAAAATGTGAAATTTCTGTTCATGATGAAAGTCAGCACAAACGGGTTATTTTTTCTAGTTCTATTGTAAAATTTGAGCTTCTCTTTATGTATATTATTAATCCTGTAATATGAGAAATTTCACTTCACAATTTTACACTTGACAGATTTTCCATATATTTATGATGAATACCTAATAGAAATAAAAACGAAAAAAGCGTTTACTTTAAGTTATTTTTGGTTATCTTTACGTTGGTATCAGGATTTTTCTCTCAACGTAACGATTTAATTAAGTTTTCAGACTACCTATTCGTAAATATTGACTGAAAAACATTTTTCGGTTCAAAACTCAACTACTTAGCTGAAAGTGGAATTTTTTCATGTTCATTTTTTTGGTTGATAATTTATTACTTTAGTAAAACCCTTTTTGGTTGAACATAAATCTTCTTCAATTAAAAATGCAACTATTTGTTTAAACATTTCTGTATTTTGTTGAAACTTTGTCTTTTGTGGTACAATATTAATCTTCTTGATGATAAGTTCATCTGTTTGGTTGAAAATTCAACTATACGATTTAAATTCCATGAAAAATTAAAATATTTGGTTGAAAAATCATGTATTTTATTAAAAATTATTCTTTTTCGGTGAAAAATTAATCGCTTTGGTTCAAGTCACATTTCTTTGGTTCAACATTATTTTTTTATTGAAAATTAATTTGTTCCACTAAAAATTTACTTCTTCCACTTTTCGCCTTTTTTGGTAGAAAATTCCTCTTCTGGGTTGAAAATTCAACGATTTGGTTAAAAATTAATTTCTTTTTATTGCAGATGCATCATTTTAGTTAAAAGTTTATTTCTTTGGTTAAAAAATTTAACAAATTATGTTGAAAATTAGTTGTTTTTTTTTAATTAATTTTTTTACTTAAAATTTAGCTATTTCATGTTTGCTAGAAAATAGATCTTTTTCAGTTGTAAATTCATTTATTTTGTTTAAAAATCTCGTTTTTTCTCGTAAAAAATTCAATTATTTTGGTAGAAAATGCATATTTTTGGGTTGTAAATTAAACTTTTTTCCCAAAAATTCGTCTTAAAAAATCGACTTGAATACTCAACATTTTGGATGAGATTTTTTGTCTTTATTCATTGAAAAATCTTTGTTAATTGACAATTCAACTCTTTTGTTTAAAATCCACATTTTTTATTCAATTCAACAGTTTTTTTATTAAGAATTAAAGTATTTCTTTGTAGAAATATCAACTAATACACTTTTTGTTGAGATTTCATTTTTTTAACTAAACGTTCATCATTTTGGTTAAAATTTTAACTATTTTTTTGAAAATGTCCACTTTCTTGGTTGAAAATCAATTGTTTTAACTGAAAGTGTAATAATGAAATGTTACATTAATAAATCTAAAATTTCTGTCAGTTCTATTGTGCACACAAATGTGACATTTTTTGTCAATTCCCTTCAACTGAAACTCAATTATTTTTGAACATTTATCTTTTTGATTTGGAAATTAGTCTGTTTAGTTGAGAATTCAAATAATTTGTTAAAAGTTCGTATTTTTTGTTTTAATTCAACAGTCAGTAACTTTATTATACCGAAATTTTCCATTTCTATTTCGCATATTTTCTTTTTCGGAAGTTTTACATTTTCGAGAATTTTATTTTTTGTGATTTTTCAGTCGCTCCATTTTTAGAAATATTTTGAAATGTTTTGAAATCATTTTAAATTTTCTTTCCAATTAAAATTTCAAAATAATTAAAAATTCACCCAGAATCTTGAGACAATTTTTTTATTATGTTAAATCTTTTTCAAAATTTTATTTTAAATTCTTCAGAAATCTACATTTTGTTTTTATTTTTCAAACATCTTTCTAAGTTTCAAGTGGTCTTTGCAATTATTTATAAACTTCTAAATATCTTTTAAAACGATTCAATTTTTTTAATCCTTCAAATTTAAAGAAATTGCTTCAAAATCTTCCAGCAGGGAATTTGAAAAAAAATCCCTGTTCAAATCAGAATTCGTCACATTTTGAAACTCCCCTCTTCCAAGTTTTGAAAGAATGGAGTTACCATATTTTTCAGTTACTATATTTCTGATTGATAATAGGAAATTTCCCTAATAAATATAATTCTGATTTGGAACAGGAAACTTTTGGAAATAAATGGAATCGTGACTGGGAACACGGAATTTCCGTTATTATATAATTATTATTTGATTTGAAACAGAATTTTTTATATGGAACGGGAATTTCGAAAAATAATTTCAATTCTGATTTAGAAGAAGCGAATTACAAAAAAAAACCCTGTGTAGATTAAGATTATAATCATTCATAAAATTCTCTATTGCAAATCAAAATTGTAATTCTCATGATCAAAAATTATCTGATGTTCCAACTCAGAATTACAACTTTTTTTCAAAACTCCCTGTTCCAAATCAGAAATATTGTGAAATGTTAAGAAATCCCTTAAAATCTTTAAAAATCGTTTGGAATCGTTCAAATCTTTTGAACTCTTAAATTGACCTGGGAAAATTAAGAATTGACCTGATAAAAACCGGGAATTTAAATCATCCGTCGGGTAGAAATTCTGCATGCCACATAAGTTTTCAATTAACTAATTGTATAATAATGGAATAGAATACTGAATCAAAAGTTTTTTACTTCCGGGAAATGGTTGAAGAATTTTAGAATTGAGAAAAAAGTATATTTCAAAAAAGATTTCTTATATTTTTGTTCAATACTTCAATTAAGCAAGTTATTTACCCAAGTCGAATTTCACGTAATTGATACTTTTTCCTCGGACTCCTCCGATTGTAATCATAATTTGAATACTGGACTAAAGTTCTTTGAAATTATTTTTGTTCCAGGTCCAAAACAGATTCACCTTATTATTTATTCTACAACAAACCAGGTGCCTACTTTCGGTCATTCAGAATCAAAATCGCATGATGACTGCCAGAATAGAGTGTGCGCTGATTCGTAAGCGAAACTCAGCCATACAAGTGGCATTTAAAAAAACATATACAATTTATATTCTTTTTTTTTCAGGGAGCAATCGACTAAAAAGACACCTAAAAATGCTGAAGATTATGAATACATACAGAAAAGTAAGGTGCCCACAATGCATTTCCAGGCATCATTGCCTCGACTTCCTATTCCAAAGTTGGAAGACTCCTGCCGAAAATACTTAGACGCACAAAAGCCTTTGCTCAATGAGGAACAATTTGCATTCACGAAATCTTGCGTAAATACATTTTTAGAAAGCGAGGGACGCACGCTCCACAAAGAGTTGTTAAACATTGATAAGAAAAATCGACATACTAGCTATATTAGCGAGTATTGGTTCGATATGTACCTTAGAGATCGGCAGCCTTTGCCAATTAATTATAATCCTATGCTAGTATATAGTCAGGAAACTGATGAACGTTATAATGATCAGCTAGTCAAAGCCACAAATCTGGTCGTTTCCTCTATTAGATTCTTGAAATCGCTCCGGGCAGGAATTTTGGAACCGGAAGTCTTCCACTTGAATCCTAAGAAATCAAACACCGAATTCTTTAGAACCTTTACGGGAATGTTGCCTTCCTGGATTGCCTGGTACGGAGCTTTTGCTCTCAAAGCTTATCCACTTGACATGTCCCAGTATGCAAATCTCTTTAACTCTACAAGAATCCCAGAGCAGGGAAAAGATAGAATCAGCCTGGACAAGTCAGCCCGTCACATGGTCGTCATGCGAGGTGGACACTTCTATGCTTTTGACGTTCTGAACCAAGATGGTACAATAATCTCTCCAAAGAAAGTAGCAGCCAATCTGAACTTTATTCTTCAAAGCAAGACGTCGGAATCTGAAAGCCCAGTTGGAATTTTGACTGGAGCGGAAAGAAACCAATGGGCAGAAGCAAGGGCACATCTGTCGAAAATAGGGAACCAGGAAATCCTGAAGAAAATCGATTCCGCTGCTTTTGTTTTAGTTTTGGATGACCAATCAATTGGGGACGAAACAAATGACGGAGATTACCGGAAATTGGTGAGGCATTTTCTTCATGGAGATGGTACAAACAGATGGTTTGACAAATCTTTTTCCCTGATTATCACCAAAGATGGATTCGCTGGACTTAACTTTGAACATTCTTGGGGCGATGGAGTCGCTATCTTAAGATATTTCCAGGTGGGGTTGTCTCTTATTCAGTAGTTATTCAGAAGATATATTACCTAACTTAGTATCTTATACTTTTCAGGATGTGAAAGCTGATATTAGTAAGAATCCATGGTTCCGTCCAGAAGACAGGGTGCTGATTTCAAACGTAAATCCACAAGTCGAATCATTAGAGTTTAATTTGGACGGTAAAATGAAAGAAATAATTCAGACTGAGCAGGAGAAATATAGGAAGTGGATAGATTCTTTGAGTGTTGCCCATATGATTTACGAAGGATTTGGCAAAGAGGAGTGTAAAAAATTCGGAGTTAGTCCTGATGCTATAATGCAGTTGGCTTTCCAACTTGCTTTGTACAAACAGGAGGGACGTTCTGTAGCAACATATGAATCTTGCAGTACTTCTGCTTTTAAACATGGAAGAACTGAAACAATCAGACCGTGCACAGAATATACAAAGGCTGTTTGCTCTACAATGGTTAACAAAAATTCTGGAATTTCCGCAGCCGAGTTAAAAAAGATGATTGTGGATTGCAGTAAAGCGCATACTGAACTCGTCAAAAATGCTGCTATGGGTACGCTCTTTTTTCAGTATTTACATATCCTTTAGGGACCGTTCTGAATAAATTCGGAAATTAGAAAGTTTAAAATCTGAATTGGGTCGTTGCAATAAAAATTTCACTTGTTATTAAAAAAAATTTTTGTTGAAAATTAATCAATTTTCAGAAAAGTCTTCCTTTTTGGTTGAAAATTCAACTGTTTTGTTGAAAATTCTCCTTTTTGGGTTGAAAATTCATATTTTGGTATTAAAAATTCAACTATTTTTCCATTCATTTTTTTTATTTTTTTTTTTATTAAAAATTTCATCTGTTATCGTAAAAAATGTCAACTTTTTTGGATAAAAATTATTCTGCTTGGTTGAAAATAAATCTTCTTTGGTTGATGATTGAACTATTTTGTCCCAAATTCATCTTTTTCGTTTGAACTTTTACTTGCTGTAAAATTAACATATTTTCTTATTAAAATATCTACTATTACGTTATTCTTTGAAAATTAATTTTTTTTGGTAGAAAATTGAACTACTTGGTTGAATATTGAACTACTTTTTTAGAAAATCTTTTTTTTTACATTTAATCTCTGGTTGAAAATTGTTTTTTTTTTGTTTGAAAATTATTTTGTTTCAACTAAAAATTTTACTAATTGGGTAAAAGTTGAACTACTTTGTTAAAAATTGACTTTTTTTGTTGAAAGTTCATCTCTTCAATTGAAAATTAAACTATTTTGTTGAAAAAAACTTTTTGTCTGAAAATTAATTTTGTTTGCTGAAAATTTAACTTATCACATTTTGAATTTAAGTTCTTGGTAGGATTTTCCACCAGGTTTTATAGTAAAAAACGATGGTAGTTGTAAGACCAAAAAAGCGAAAAAACTACCATAGTTTTTTCCCTTTTTGTTTGAAACTCGCCTCTTTTGCTTTTAAAGCAAAATATAATTTTGTTATTTCTTTACCCTGTAATAGAAAGTAGGGTGATTTTTTAAAAGAAAATAGTTGATTAATAGAAGAATAAATTCTTTTAAATAACATTGATGTAAGTTCCACGTTCCTGAGATTTCAAGACGAAATATATTGCATTTTCAAGAAAATAGTGTAATTTCAAACCAAAATAGATGAACTTTAAGTTCAACTGTTTGGTTGTGAATGCAACTGTTTGAGTTAAAAACTTGATATTTTGTCAAAATTCAACTATTTTCGAAAGTGCTGCTGCTTCTGGTTGAAGTTTCATCTTTTTTGTTTGAAAATTCGACCATTCGGTTTTAAATTTAGCTTATAAGTTGAAAATTTAACAATTTCGTTAAAAATTCAAGTTAATGTATAGAATTTCTGAAAATAAAACAAAAATCACACTTAGATCTCTGGTATCGAAGAGAGAGCGCCTTTCTTTCGTCGCCGTTCCCACCTGCTCTAATTTTTCTTACCTTGATAAAAAAAAAATATATATAATATAATAATAATGATTTGATAATAATAAAAATAAAAAAGACGAAAGAAATAAAAAACAGAAGGAAGGGAAGGGGAGTTGGTTGGTTGCCTTCTCATTTTTATTTTTTTTTTTATTTCTTTAGAAAGAAACAAAATTTGTTTGTTTTTAGGAATTGCAATAGGAGCATTTTGTGGTGGTTGTCCAAATTTGATCGTTTCATTCTTGTTTTATTTTTAGGAATTCTATACATTAACTTGAACCTTGGACGTTAAATAGGATTTTAAATTTGATTTTAATCTCATTTAAAATTATTACATTTTAAAAATTCAACCAATTTGTTGCAAATTTCATTACTTTGTTGAAAATGTAAGTATTTTGTTAAAGAACCATCTTTTTTGGTCGAAAGTTAAACGGTTTTATTGAAAATTCTTCTTTCATGATAGTAGTCATTTTTGATTTAAGTAAATATATAAATTTGAGAGTTTTTAATTTTAATCTGAAAATGTTTTATTCTGTTTCTAAAAGATTCTGTGTTAAGAATGTTACAAGATTAACATGACCAGGGAAAAGTCAGGGAATTTTGGAAATGAAGTTTTTCGACCACCCTGTAATTGTTATAACAAATTTAATTGCAGGTCAGGGTTTCGACAGACATCTTTTCGCACTGAAAAAGATGCAAGAAAAATTAGGACAGAAAACTTCGCTTTTTGAGGATCCAGCGTACACAGCAATCAATCAGAATATTTTGTCCACATCAACATTATCTGCTCCGATTGTGATAGCTGGTGGATTTGGACCAGTAGTGCCAAATGGATTTGGAATTGCGTAAATATTATTTTCTCCAAAACTGATTATATCAAAATTTTCAAAAATATTTTGTTGAAATAATTTAATTAATTCTTTCTTTCTAGATACATGATTCAGGACAAAAGACTTGGTGCTGTCGTGACTAGTTATTCAAAGCATCGCAGTGCGAATGATTACGTCAACAATCTTAAGACTGCCTTTGAAGATATTCATAAAGTGATGGTCACACCATAAAAAGTCTATATTTGATCATATTGATCTAATTCTTTAATCATTGTTAATCTGCTAGTTTTGTAAATTTGAAGCTAAACTTTAGCTTTTGCTATATGATATTGTACCTGCAGAGTATTTTTTCACAGTGGGATTCGATGCCTTCATTCGATTGTATATTTTTGTTATACTTTTTATACGCGGCTATATATTCTTGATAGTTGTTATACATAATTATACATGAATTTGGAATAAATATTTACGGAGAATGGTCAATTACGAAAATCATCGATTCATTTAAATCTATTCTCAAAGAAATATATTTTATATGTATATACACCCTAACTTTTGAAAAAATCCAGCCTATTTTCTGGTCAAAAATGATATTTTCTTCGGTTGGCTTTTAAGTGTTCATAATAATTATTATTATTTAATACTATTTGCTCTAAAAAGAAAAATTCTCTCAAAACATGGGAAATGGGGTGATTTTTTAAAAAGAAAATAGTGGATTAATAGAAGAATAAATTCTTTTAAATAACATTAATGTAAGTTCCACATTCCTAAGATTTCGAGACGAAATATATTGCATTTTCAAGAAAATAGTGGAATTTCAAACTAAAAAAGATAAATTTTCAACAAAAGCGTTGATTCTACTAGCTAAAAAGTCGAATGTTTTAGAAAACATTTGGCTTGGAAACCCGAAAAGATTAATTAAAAAATATAATTTTTAGCTCAAAAATTTAAATTCTTAACCACATAGTTGAATTTCCAACCTACGAAGATAAGTCTTCAACCAGATGATCGAATTTTCAATAAAAAAAGATTAAATTTCAACCAAAAACAGTTCTATTTCTCACAAATTAGTTGAAATTTCAAGCCAAAAAGAATCATACCTTTTAGAAAACACTTGAGTTTTCAGCCAAGAAAGATTAATTTTCAAGCATAAAACATGACTTTTCTACAAAAAGATGAATTTTCAATCCCGAAAGATAAATCTTCTATAAAAACAGACGAATGTTAACAAAACCGTTGAATATTTGACCAAAAAATGACTTTTGAAGAAAAGGTTAAGTTTTCAACTAAATAATTAAATTTTTCATCAAATGAATTTTTAATAAAAAAAGAGAATTTTTCTAACAAAAATTTTGAGTCCAAAAGGCCAGATTTTCTATTTAAAAATACGAATGTTTAACAAAACAGTTGAATTTTTGACCCATAAAGATGACTGACAAAATATTTGAATTTTCAACATAATAACTGAACTTGCAACCGTATAGTAGAATTTTTAACCAAAAAGAGATGAATTCTGGACCTAAAATATGATAGGAGACTTTTTAATAAAAAAGAATTAACTTTCAACCATAAAAGATGAATTTTCAAATAAAAAAGAGATTACTTTTCTACCAAAAGATGAATTTTCGACCAAAAAGATAACCTGTTAATGAAATAGTTGAATTTTTAACAAAATAATGAAATTTTCGACCAAATAATAAAATGCTTTTCAAATAAAGAAAATCATCTTTCAACAAAAAATATTAATTTTTAAGAAAAAGGTATATTTTTTAACAAAATAATTGAATTTTCAACCAAACAAAATTTTTAACCAAAATATATGAATTCTGAACCCAAAATATAATAGAATACTGTTCAAATAGAAACAATTATCTTTCAACAAGAAAAGTTTAATTTGTAAGAAAATGGTCGAATTTTTAACAAAATAATTGAATTTTCAACCAAATAATAGAATTTTTAAGCAAAAGAGATTAACTCTGAACCAAAAATATAATTGTAAACTTTTCAATGAAACTTTCAACCAAAAAATATTAACTTTTAAGAAAATATTCGAATTTTCAACAAAATAATTGAATTTTGATCAGCCAGTAGAATTTTGAACCAAAAGAGAATAATTCTGAACCAAAAATATAATAGTACACTTTTCAAATAAAAATAATTAACTCTTAACCAAAAAAGGTAAACTTTAAATCAAAATAGTAGAATTTTCAACCAAAAAGGATGACTTTTCAATCAAATTGTTGAATTCTCAACAAAGAATTAAATTTTCAATCAAGCAATAAACTAAGTAGATAAAATAAAAATTCGCATTCAAATAAAAAAAAAATGAGCAAAGGTGTGATTTTTTCTAAAACTGGGGAAAAAGAGAAATGCTTTTAAAAAAGGGGAAAGAGTGTGAAGTCTGTGATTTAATAAACCGAAGTGAAAATTCTGCGCAAGGAAGCAACTGATGTCATCAAACCGTACATCAATCTTCGTAAATTTTCTAATTGGATACAAAATATATAACAGGTCGCAGCTTATGGCACTCTTCAGCTTCAAATCACATTTTCTCGAAAAGTACTTTTTCAATTCAATTGCGGAACATTCAGAGTATCCCTAAATTGTAACTTTAGTATACCAATTATTAGTAATTAGTTCTATAAATTTAGGACACCTACGTAATTAATAAATTCTTAAATATATGGTATGAAAGGAACATTCATTATTGAACGAAACATTAAACTTTAAAATCTTGAATATAAAATTATCTTCGATATCAGCGTGGCCGCCATTTTTTGAATTTTCGTCTCCCGGTAAATATTCGTGATTTCTCCTAGTTTAGAAAAAACTCTCTTTGTGAAACCCACAGTTTTCTTACAACTGTGATTAATTGCGGAAGTCGATAAGCATCAGAAAAGCTTTTTGCACATTTTTTTGGAATTTTTGTGCCTGAAATTTAAAAAAAATACATTGAACGATTTTGGACAATTTAATTAGAAAAAAAGAGTTGAATTGTATATTTTTTAAGCCGAAGCGCTACATATTAAAAGATTTTATTTGCAAGTAAAGAATCACGATAAATTATTTCAGATTAAAATTTCGAAAATAGCACAATGTCAAAATGTTAAAAATTGAATATTTTAAGATTCGAAGTTTGGAAATTGGATCATTTAAAATTCAAAGAAATTGAAATTGTATTATTTATGAATAAAACAATTCAAAATTAAATAATTATAAATTGAAAACTATTGAACTTGAATAATTTTAAATTTAAAGCGATTAAAATTTGACAATTTGAAATCTAAATTGAATCTTTTAAAGCCAAAGCTTCTGAAATTCTAGAATTTTAAATTGTTATTAATACATACCAAAACTATAATTGTACATTAAAACCTATCAGATAAATTTGTCTAAAATCAAAAAATGAATTCAATTATTCGAACAAAACTTTTAAAATAAATAGTAATTTCAAATGAGAAACATTAAAAATGAAAAAATTCTATTCTGGAACATTGAAACTTGAACGTATGCGAACTTCATTTAAAACGGAAAAAACTTTAGTCACCAAAAATTGCGATTTTAAACTTTTTTATACTCAACACCCCTTTAAAATTTAAATTCTTCAAAGTAAATTTAAATTGTAAAACAAAACAAGTAACAAGTAAAAAAAATTAATAATTTTTAAATTTGCTAATTGTACTTTCCAAAAATCAACCAGTTCAACTTTAATTACAAAATTACAAACTAAGAAATGGAAAAATAAAAAATTCAGCGTGTAACATGAAAATTCAGAACTCTAAAATTGTAACAGATTTAAAATTACCAAGATTGTTTAATAACTTATGTATCATTGCAAATAGTGAGATTTTTTATCTTTTTCGACCTTAAACTTAATTTAAAATTTTTTTATTTCAAATCTGTCTTTAGAATTATTATTCATTCTTGAAATTTTCCAATCAAATATTTTTCAATTGGAAAAAAAATAATACAATACAAGTTTGCTGTAATATGATTCCAATTTTTGAAATTGTAAAATTTTAAGCTTTTCAATTCGAAATTGCTTTATATTTACATCTAAAATTATTAAATTCAAAACTGATTATAAAGGCTTTTAATATTAAATTTTGAAATATTTAGTAATGGAATTGTCCTGATACTTTGAATATTTGAAGTTGAAACTAAAATATTGTGAAATTTAAAATTCAAAATCTTCAAAAATTAATTTAAGAAAAAACTTTAGTTTTAAGGCCTCAAAGATTAAACGGTTTTATGATTGCGTATTCAAAACTATAATTTAAAATTAAAATCATAGAAATTTTGAAAGACTTTAAATATATTATTAATTATAATATCATGTAGTGTCAAATGAGCTTTAAAACGACTAAATAATTTTTTTTACGAAAATATGTGATTTCCGTCAAATAAAAGCTCTCATTTTCACCGTTTAAAATGGTAGAATTTTAAATATTGCGAGAAATATTGTGATCCTTTGAAGTTTAATTATCCAAATCATAAAACTTTCAAAACGCGCGAATTATGAAATACGGGAAAGCTCCCGCTGTAATATTTCTCTCCCGGCTTTATCTCGGTTCTTCCGGGTGAGTGGCAACCCTGGATATTTTAACAGAGATGGTAACATTTAGGTCAATTCTAAACACATTTATTTCAAAAAGCTTGACGATATTTATTGTAAACGTAAGAGCAAATCTGAAAAATTTCCAGTTTTAAACAGAATTCCAGGCCGATTCCCGGTTATCCCGGTCTATGGCCACCCTGTTGATCGACAAAACAAAAACAGACGATTCATTTACACATTTTATTTGCAATTCTCCAAACGGAGAATGCCATAGAGAACTTTAATACAGCGAAGTGATTAATATGTACAATATAACAAAGAAGAAACAATGAGACTCTGTAAGTATTGCTAAACATATTAACATCCACGAACTGCGACCTCTTTGGTCGTTCACGAAAAAGGGATTACAATTCGTTACATTACAGACCAATGCTGGATTGCTGGGAATATCCAGGGATTTTTCTTAGACTATTACACGTAATTGCGAAAATATTCATTTGGAAGCAATGAACTCGATATCGGTGCTTGAATACTATTCAGTAAATGCAGCTCTTTTCCTTGACTGGTAAACATTTACTGTTGATGTGGGTCGCCGCTTTAATCTTAAAATCTAGGCTCAAAATTCTCAAGGAATATATATCATTCATCGCCTAGCATACGAGCTTTTATTCACTACTTTAACGCTCTATGTGGTCAACAATATGTAGAACTAAATCATTAAAATAATGACCCACTTTTTCACGTCAATCGGGACAAGATGGACACAATAATACTATGACATTGTTGCGCGTGAAACTGGAATGAGGGAGACAATCTAGCTAAGTTTGTTTCCCATTTTCACTTTGGAAGTCTGAAAAAGAAAGGAAAGTTAATTATTTATCGATTCAAATTATATTCTACTTCTATTTTATTATTTGGGGTTCTAAAACTTTTCCCTTTTCAAGGATAACAGCGACTTAGTAGTTCATTTTACGTAAAAAAGGGATACGGCGTGCCTGAGCGGGAGTTAAATAAAATGTTCATGAACGTCTCAGATCTTTGCAGGATCTTCGAGTAGAAGATAAATACGGATGTTTTGTACAAAAATGGAAATATTTCATCCAGCTCTGTCTTATCCGGTATCGCTATTTTATTTTTAGACAGCTACATAATTTTTGAAGGTCAAAAAATGGTCTGGTTTTGCGCAATTTTCAGAAAATACTTACAATTTTTCAAAACGAGCTAACGAAACCAGATAAGCGGGAATATTTTGTTTGAATCAAGTACTTTTAGGGAGAAAACACGTCCATTAACTGCACATTTATTTATAATTCAAATTTAATTGATACAGTCGCTATACGAAAATGTCGTTTTTACCTTCTTTTCGGACCTTTCTTGAACGACTGCAGCTTAATTTTCGTTTTTTTTTGTTTGTTAATTTTTATAAATTGAAAGTCTCTCCGTCATCACTTTTCTTAAATTTTAATGTAATTGAATTTTATTTGATAATTATAAATTAGCCTTTATATTGCGGTGAAAAATAAGAATAACTTGAATTAAGCTACGAATTTATGAATTTATTTAAATAAGCTTCATATCATCATAATATTTTGTACAATCATTTGGAAAATGAATTCTTGAGCAGTGAAACTTAATTGTAATTTTTTCATGTATTTGTATAATTTGAACGAGAAAAAAAACTCAGACATGAGAAGAGTTGTATTTACAAACAGCCCGCAATAATTATTCATCATAATTAGAATTCGCTCTTTCAACTTTATACTTCTCCCGGGTGATTAATTAGACATGATGAACGGATTCCATTGCTTGTTCATTATAGAATCCCAAACTACGCTGATGATATATTATCTTTGGACAAATTGTAGATAAAAATAATTTACGAACTTAAACAGACAAGCAAATCATTGGTTTTTGATCATTTATGTTTATCCTTTATTTATTTATTGTTTTTTGTATCAGGAGAGATGATTTCCATTATAACTAAATGCGAAAAATTTCATTGTTTTCAAGTCGAAACATTCTTACGAGAAAGAGTACAAAGAAAAAAAAGGTAATGAAAATTAAGTTGCAGTCGTTTAAAAAGAGCGCAAAAAGGTAAAAACGACAATTTCGTATAGTGACTGTATCAATTAAATCTGAATTAGAAATAAATGTGCAGCCAATGGAAACGTTTTTTTTTTCGCCAAAAGTACTTGATTCAAACAAAATTTTCTCGCTCATTTGGTTTCGTTAGCTCGTTTTAAAAAATTGTTAGAACTGTTTGAAAATTGCCTAAAACCAGACCAATTTTTTGACCTTAAAAACATTATGTAGTTGTCTAAAAATGAAAAAGCGACACCAGATAAACGGAAAAATATTGTTTGAACCAAGTGCTTCGACCTAAAAAAATTAATGTAGAGATTCGCTGATACGTAACTTTGAAAAAAGTACTTGAGAGTCGCTTTAGTTATGAAATTAGTGAAAAAAGGTATAAAAAAACCTTCGAACCAGTTTTATTTTGAGAGAGCTCGACGAAATATTTCCATTCTGTCCAAAACATCCCTGTTTATGTTCTACTCAAAGATCCTGCAAAGATCTGAGACGTTCATGAAAATTTTATTCAACTCCCGTTTACGCACGCCCTGAGAGATTAAAGTGTACTTCATATATTATCAAAAACTTTTTATATCATATGGGTATCGCTATTTCTTCGGAAAGTTTTCTGGTCATTTTCGTTTTATAATTATTTTAGCTAGCTTTGAAAATTCGGTTGAATACTTCTGCATTTTCTACTGATAACAATACATACATCACAAAACAATGTTTATCAGTAGATAGATTTTGATTCATTATTCTCATGAATTTTCTGCTAGTGAATTATTTTCAGTATAGAACCCTAAGTTGCTCAAAGTATGTTTCTAAGTAAGCTAGAAATAAATAATTTTAAAAACACATAAATTAATATTTAACAAACCTACCTTTCTGTTTTGTTTTTTTAATTTGTTTATAATGTATTGTTACCAGTTGAAAGTTTTGATGGCTTGAAAATTTAATAATTTGGTTAATTTATTCTTTCTTTCTTGATTGAAAAATCTTTTTTTGGTTGAAAGTGCAACTATTTTGTTGAAAATTCGTCTTTTTTGGTTTAATTAAAATTGAAAGTTGAACTACCATGTTGAAGATTCATTTTGTTTTTTGAAGATTTATCATTTTAGTTGAAAATTCATCTCTTTGGTTTGAAAATTAATTTCTTTTACTATAAATTTAATCTTTTTCGATGAAAAAGGGAACTGCTTGGTTGAAAATTAATCTGTTTTGGTTGAGGATTCAACTGTTTTCATCGAAAATTCGTCTTTTTTGAATGAATTCAACTGCTTTTAATTAATTATTAAAATATGTTTTTGTTGAAATATCAACTATTTCACTTTTTGTTAAGAACTGATCATTTTTTGTTGAAAATTTAACTAATGAGTAGAAAGTTAAACTTTTTTAACATTTTTTTTTTAATTCATATCTTTGGTTGAAAATGTACATAGTTTTTTAAACATTTGAATTTTAGTTGAAGTTAACTGGTTTTATTTGAAAATAAAACCTTTTTATGTTGGCATATCAACTATTACATTTTCCGTTGAGATTTCGTCTTTTTCGGATAAAATTTTATTATTTGGTTGAAAATTAAACAATTTTTGGAAAGAAAAATCCTTTTTGATATGAAAATAAACTGTTTCGATGGAAATTCGTCTTTTTGTGTTGAAAATTCAACAACTTGGTTGAAATTTTTGTTCATCCTTGACTGGAAAATCTTTTTTCACTCAATACTCAACTGCTTCGTTACATTTTTGACTGCTTTATTGAAAATTCGTTTTTATTTGGTAGAAAATTGACTTTTCTGTTGGAAATTAAATTTTTTAACTGAAAGTGAAACTGTTTTCTAGAAAATTAGCCCATTCGGCTTTACAATTTAACAATTTGGTAGAAATACAAATATTTGCTTGAAAATTAACTTGCTTTGTTGAAAATTCAACTGTTTTGTAGAAAAATCGTCTTTATTGGTTGAATTCAACTTGAAAATTGAAGTAACTTTTTACAAATTAATTTTTTTGGTTGAAGATTTATAATTCTAGTTAAAAATTCATCTCTGGTAGAAAATTCGTCTTTTTGATGTAAAATTATTCTTCTTGGTTAAAAAATCATCTTTTTGGTTAAAAAGTCAATTATTTTGTTAAAAATTAATATATTTTGATGAAAAGGAAGATTTTCAATTAGAATTTAATATTGGTACCTACATTAACTTTATTTAAAAGAATTTATTCTCCTATTTTTGTGAAAAATCTCCTTATTTCCCGTTTGTAGAGAATTTTGGTCGCTGAAACCGGTTACCTCTATGAAGATGTTTTTCATTTGCAACTACAGAATTGATTTATCTTTTGGTTTTTAATTTTTTTTATTTAATAGTTAGTGATTTCGTTCAGAAAACATTTGAAATTGGTATCATAACAAAATTTCTTCCAAAGCTTCTTGTTATCTAATGTCTTGTAGTTCTATTCATGATTCTTAAAAAATAAATGGAAACCTTGTAAAAAAAAGGGGGAGGGGAAATTCTAGAAAAGGGGACAGACTGTGATCCCTGTCTTATTTATCTTTTATCTTACCATGTAAATTCCAACGATCAATCCGAAAAGACCGATAGCAGAGCCAAAGATTTCGACGATGAGTATCTTGACGAAAAGGGCGGAATTAGCTGCATCAGAAAGAGCAGCTCCTGAACCCACAATGCCGACGGCGATGCCACAGAAGAGGTTTACGAAACCCACAGAGATACCGGCGCCAAACATAAGGTAGCCAGCTAACCAATTTTGGTTCCTTACACTTATGTCTTTCATCACTACGTCATCCTTGAATTCCTCGAGCATTCCAGACAAAACGATGGCAGTGATCAGACCGTAAATCGCCACAGCCTCGCAGAAAATTACGGAGATCAAATTCTTTGTCTTGATTCGAGGAGCTTTGACACCACCCCCGACAATAGACACGCCCGTTGTGTGAATACCTCTGCAATTAAATTATTTAATTAGATAAGAAAACTGTATATTTTCATGGCTTGTCAGTTTCTAGTCAATTTGGATTTTATTTTTACTAGAAAATACTTACAAGGCAGCGCCGACGACTGAAAGGGCAACAGCAAGTCCGATTCCTAAAGTTGCCCACATATATGGCGAAGTTTCTTCCAAAAACCTGAACAGAATTTAATTAAATTTGCAATTTTAAATTCCCGATTTTTTCCTGATCATATTTTTGCCCCTCTCTTAATTTAAATACGCATTTTTGTAATTTTTCCTAAACTAACGTATATAAATGGAAGTTTAAAACAATATCCATTCACAAAATTTAGGTCGGAAAGAAAACAATTACTTATTAATACGTGTAAAATTTATCCTCAATCACACCTGTTTATCGATGATTGCTCAAGTCCTTTTAATGTTAATAATCTGAGAGTTAATACTTTTTATCTTAAATAGGTTGAAAGTTATCATATGTCTCTGATCGACTAGAAAACTTTGAGAAAGTCAAATTAGTCGCATAAAATTATAAGAAAAAGGCATGGAATTTCGAGAAAAAAAATCTACACAAAAGTCGCATCAAAATTTTGAAGATAATGAAAAGCAAGCAGTA
Organism: Andricus quercusramuli; assembly: GCA_932178445.1. Lineage (NCBI taxonomy): Eukaryota > Metazoa > Arthropoda > Insecta > Hymenoptera > Cynipidae > Andricus > Andricus quercusramuli. Next base: position 318,896 of record CAKNXH010000111.1, read on the forward strand.
GCAGACACTGATTGAAATAATATCTTTATTTGTATCGGAATATAGAGTACATAATTCTCATTGATTTTCAAATATTCTCTGCACAATCAAAAATAAACTTTACAGTTAAAATCATTTTTTAACAACATTCGTTCAACTTGAAGAATTCTGCATCTGAGTTCAAAATATTTCTTTCTGGACTGTTAAACTTGTCAGCTTGGATTATTTTTAAATGACAGAAGTTTATAATTGACATTAATTTTAAACTTTAGGAACATTCATTTTAAACATTTTAAACTTGAAATTAATCAAAAATTAACGCTTTGAATTCGAGGCTGTATAATTTGACTATGAAATATTTTAATTTTTAATAATTGAGACCTCATAGCACAAAATGGTCGCAAAACCAGAGAAATAGTGTGATTTTTCAGGAAAATAGAGTGATAAATTCTCTTTAAAATAAAATTAGTATAGATAAAACATTGATTTCAATATGAAACATTTCAAATTTCAAAGATTTCAAATCGACATATATTCCATTTTCAAAAGCAGTTGAATTTCCAATGCAAAGACGAATTTTTAACAAAACAGTTGAGTTTTCAAGTTTAAAAATTGAATGGTTTAGAAAACAGTTGACCTTTACACCCGAAAGATTAATTTTCAATGGAATAGTTTAATTAAAAAAAAATGACAACCAAACAGCTGCATTTACAACCAAATAGCTGAAAATTATCAAGCAAAAGGGAAATTTCTTGAAAACAGGGGGAAAAAGAGGAATTCTTAAAAAAAGGGAATATGGGAAAGAGGGTTTTCGATTTAAAAACGTCAAACTGCTAAAGCTTGCAATTTGAAAAAATTGAAACTTTAAATACGGATTCAAAAATTAGAAATTGTTTAATTTAAACAGCTATTGATTACAAATTTTCTGAGGATAAAGTTTTGATGATAAATTATTCAATTTTTAATGTTCTGAATTAAAATGGTACCACTTTTTCTAGTTTTGAGTTTTAACTTTAAAAGTCGAAAAAGTAAAAAAAAAATCGGAGCCATGCTATCGGAATTATTTGTAAAATGAGCCAGGATGAAGTCATTTCGTCAATTTTTTAACAAGAAACTGCAAAAGTAGAGAAAATTGCAATGTTCTTTAAATTTAAATAAAATTTAATATACTAAACATTTGGTAATGTCCTTTAGATCATTTTGAAGGTAAATTTGTATAAAATATCACAAACTTTTCACCATTATTATTGTGAAAATGTAAATATTTTGTCCTGCTGATTTATTTTAAATATATGTTTATTTCATTTTTATTATTACATATTTTCCCAAAGATGAGATATATTCGTAATTTTTCAGGGTGACCGTTTTAATCAAAGAAAAAAATTCCCGGTCATTTCGCGGTTCGCAAAAATGTTCATGGTCAATGGAATTAAAAAATTCGAACTCCAAAGCTGAACATTTTTCCATTTGAAGTAATAAAAACTGAACTGCAAATTGAAGCACTAAAAGTAGAACTTTTGAATTTTTAACACTTTTTAAATAAGAATTTAAATAATTTTTAATCATTTAATACCAGCAAGTTTTTAATTCATTTTGAATCGTTCGAAAACTTCTAAATATCTCTTCAAATTGCTAGCATTTTTTCTACAAATAATAAGTATTCAATTGTTATTTATACACCAAAATTGAACAATTTCACTTACAAATTGAACATTTTTCAAATGGAACAATTAAAATTGTAATATTCAAAGTTTAAAAGCTTTTTGAAACTTTAACGTCTCAAGGCATTCTATTTTACACAATTCAGTTTTAAATTGTTCAGTTTTTTAATGTTTGGTTTGAAATTACTCGTCTTAAATGAACAGTCAAATATTGCTAAATATTAAATACTTACTCTTTTTCTTAATGAAAAAATGTAAAATTGAATGGGTCAGAAATGGAATACTTTACTATTTTAAATTCAATAAAAGCCTTTAATTATGAATATATTATTATGCATTTATTTTTAAATTGAAAATAATTTATAAAGTTACAAACGGACGTATATATTTTTTAACAATTAAGGCTTTCGAATTGAAACAGTTTAATTTTTAACGTTAAAATCTGTAAATTCTTAAATTCTGTAAGATCAATTATTGTTCACTTTTCAATACTTAAATTACAGTTTAATTTTAATAATTATTTATTTATATTTACAGTTAATCGGATAAGAATGTTTTTCATCAAAAATTTGTAATTTCAAATGCTTTTAATCTTTAATTCTTTTCTTCAGTTTTGCATTTTTAAATTCTTTAAATTAAAAATGAATCTTAAAATAAAAATCTCAAATTTAAAATTTTTAAAGTAAAAGATTTTCGAATTACGCATTGTAAATTGAATGATATCAGATTTGAAAAAAAATAACAAATCGACTAATTATTTTTTAAAACTGTTGAAATCGAACTTGAGACAGATTTTTCTTCTAAAAAATTGTAAAATTCAAGGTCAAAAAATAAATTCACTGTCATTTCCCGGTTCCACGGTCCAGCGGCCACCCTGATTTTCCAACTTTTTTGTAGTAAATTTGTAAAATGTTTATTATAGTAAATATTATATGTTCTTAAAGAATAGACGATATGATATGTGTAACCATAAGATTTTCCTCTGTCTGTTTCGCAAATAAACAACGAAAGAAAAAGATAAAAAGTAGATTTTGCGAAAGCAAAAAAAATCGCGATCCTAAATAAAATTCCCAGGTTATTTCCAATTTCTCACTACGCTCAACACCCTGTGGTTAATACTAGAACATGTAGATTTGATTTCTCTGAAAATTAAAACAGAAATTTAGGATCACTCAAACTTAATTTTGGAGCCATGAAATTTCAATGTTTCTAAAAACTTGTTCAATTAAATCACCGACATTTGCAGGCTGTAAGCTCTGCATTACTTTGAATAAAATATTCTTCTAAATTATATGAAAATGCAAATACCAATTAACTAATTAAAAACCGCACATGACTTGAATTACGAACGAAAATGGGATCAACCTTGAAATACAGTACTGAGCAAATTAGTCAAAAAACATTGAGTCTTCGAACTCAGAAGATTAAAAATTCAAACATAAAACGTTTTTTTACATACCATCCTATGCTGACTCGTTCTCCTTTTCCCGTAAACACATGGTACAAAACTGTAAAAAAGAGAAGTTAGTCATGTGACAAATCTGGAAATCTCCAAACTCACATCCATTGATTTTAACATCACTTCATCCAGTTTCCATTCAAACGATTTAAACGAACATTTCATCATACAAATCTTATCTCATTTCTTATTTAAAGAACCGACTACTCCGTTAAATTAAAAAATTAAAGGCAATTAAGATAACAAAAATTAGTAAAAAATAATGTCTAAAACGTGAAAATGAGTCACGACATGCAAAGTGAGCAAAACCTACCGCATAATACAAAATTATAATTCTGTTTCTTTGTAATTTTCTTAATAAAGAATTAGGAAGGAATTGCGGATAAATAGGTTAAAAATTGTGTAAAATAAGGATGCACACCCAAGATAAGTATCGTCGCTGTGGAGAGACCCGCGAAGGTGGAACCTATTATGTATCTCATTTTTAATTTGTATAGAGTATCACTCGCGTAGTAACGAATTAATTAGAAGGATGGGTTCTACTCATGGGAATGAAATTCTACGAAAACTCTTAATTTCTACTTCGATTTTTAGACAGGTGCCGTCACTGACCGAAGACACCCGTTACCTGTCATGTGAGACATCAGTGGTACCAACAACATTTTCATCAATCTAAAAACTAGCAGAAAGACCAATCATGAAAAATTAAAAGGTCGAACTTTAGTTTGTGATGTGTCTGCTAGAGGTCCAAGGTTTAAAATTCAATAACAAAATTTTTATTTTTTCGCAATTGGAATATATTATCAGCCGTGATATTATTTTAAAAAATGGGCTATTAGGCATTTTTACTTCATAGTCAGCTAACTTCACTTCGTTAGCTGCTGAGGGGAAAACAATGGTTCAAATGCATATGGGATTTGATCCATTTTTGTCCTATCTTCGTAAAAACTAATTTTTTCGATATAAATGTATTTGAAAAATAGTTTCCATTTTTTAATTACTATTCAATGAAATAATAAAATGAGAATAATTATTATTTATTACGAAGATATATAACATAAATAAAGTTTTGTCCCATACATTTGGTCCATTGTTTTCCCCTCAGCACTCAATGAAGTGAAGTTAGCTGGTGGTTGAAGTGAAAATTATTTCATTAAATAGTTCTTGAAAAATAAAAACTATTTTTCCAATACACTTATATAAAAAAAAATGTATAGTTTTTACGAAAATTATAACAAAATAGGGCAAAAATGAAGCGAATCCCATGCATTTGGTCAATTGTTTCCCCCCTCAGCAGTTAACGAAGTGAAGTTATCTGACTATGAAGTGAAAAGGCCTAATTAGCAGATTAGGATTTTCACTCCAACAACCAGCTAACTTCACTTCGTTATGTACTGAGGTCGAAACAATGGACCAAATGCGTCAGAAAAAACTTAGTTTTTGTAATATCTTCGTCAGGAATAATAATTATTATACTTTTATTATTTCATTGAATAGCTCTTGAAAAATAAAAACTATTTTTCCTCACACTTACACCAAAAATTAGTTTTTACAATGATATCAGCAAAATTGGGCAAAAATGGACTGAGTCCCATGCATTTGATCCATTATTGTTTTCCCTCAGGAGTTAATGGAGTGAAGTTATCTGACTATGAAGTGAAAATGTCTATTTCGGTTAATAAACATTTTTGTCTCTATAATGATTAGCAACTATTAGTAACGAAAGTTCATATTAATTAACTTTCTTAATGTACACGGAGAAAAAAATCGCACTGTCATAGTAGGCTGAGCTCTTAATATTACAGCACGGAACTTCATGTGCGAAATTGGTATGAATTCCTACCAATATTGGCATCAGGTTACACAATTTTAGCATTAAATGTCTCATACCATAAAGAAACTTTGCCTTACTACGGTTGTAAGAAAACCTATCCTCTTAGAGTATGAGTACTCTTGCAAAAGCGATGTAATGCCACGCGTACCGCGGTGCTTTCTGTGAAGCTAGGTTCGTAAGTAGGCGTGGCCTAATATCTCTTTTGTAAGAGTACTCATACTCTAATAGAGTGAGTTCTTTACAAATATAGCAAGGCGAAGTTCGAGCTATTTTCGCGAGGGATAACGGCTTCAAAAGCATTGAATGAAACCTGCGACAAAAGCATGACTAGTGTTCTTACTATTATAGCCATATTTTTTTCTTCGTGTAGGGTTGTAAAAGCCAATGAAACGTTTTACTGAATTTTGAAAGTTCCATCAGAGTTCCATGAAACAATAATGTCTTTTCATTAGACCCAATCTTCAAAAACGTTCAAAATCAATTTGAAATGCATGTGACAAAACTCTTTTTTCAGATTTTAGTATTCGAAACCACCTTGTTATGAGCCTATAACCACTCTAGTAGAAAAGTTAAGCGTTACCCTAATAGCACGGAACGTTCCTGGAACGTTCCGCGGGCACCTTCGGAAGGTTCCACTGGAACGTTCCCGGAACGTGTAAAATGTCCGCCCTTGGGAACGTTCCAGGAACGTTCCACCGGGACCTTAGGGGAACCTTCGATTATTGTTGTTTTTAACAACAATTATCTCGTAAACCGTAAGAGATAGGTGAGAATGGATGTCATTTTTGAGTTTTGAGTACCGCATATACTACACTATAATATGATATCCGTATCATAAATTGACATCGATTTTGACCTATCACTTTTCACGCGTTTTTTATTGATAATAATAACAATAACGTTAATTTATGTTTGGAACGTTCCAGTGGAATGTTCCTGGAACGTTCCCAAGCGGCGGACATTTTACACCTCCCTGGAACGTTCTGAAAGTTCCCGTGGAACGTTCCGTGCTATTAGGGATAGGCTGGCATCCCATGGCAGTGTCATAGTGGAATCGCATCGCATATGAAAGCAGAAACTAATGAGAGTGAAAGAGACAAATAGATCTATCTGTCTCTTGCACTCTCATGACTTTCCGCTATCATCCACTGCTTTTCATCTACTATGGGAGACCACCATTAGATCATCTCGCTGGTTAGATCGTAGAGGGAAGATCTTCCCTCTAAGATTAGGTAGCGCTTTACCAAACACTATCAGCTACTGTCAGTTTATTAGTTCGAAATGCGGCCGCACTGACGGTTTATTAGTTCCACAAATTGCCACTGAATAACGCCCAATGTATTAAGGATTTTCACTTCACCACCAGCTAACTTCACTTCGTTAAGTGCTCAGGAAGAAACAATGGCCCCCCCCCCTGGGGGGGGGGGGTCTATTTTTGCCCTATTGTTACATCCTGGGCCTATTCGGGCCCTCTGCTGTAGAATTGTGGAATTTTTTAGACGCCGCTTAATTTGAATTAATTTTGATTAATTCATTTTTAAATTAATTGTATAGATTTTATTGGTGGTCTCCTGCTGCCAAAGAATGATGAATCATTTCCTGAAACTTGGAAAACTAGGCACTTTACACAAAATCAAAATACTTATTTTCAATAAAAAAATCAAATTTCATGCGTATTCAATTGATATGGTTTTCAATAATTTAGTTCACGCACTCTCACAGAGGCTTAAAAAAAGAATGACCGATCCGACGATAAACTCAGGCTTGAGGTCAGAATGAATCTGCCCGCGGCTTCATTTTTACGCCCTTTTATGACTTCCTACTCCTACTGGAAAAAGTGGGACTGTGATCTCTTAGTCATGGTTTTTACTTTGGTTTTTACCATCATAAACACGTAAAAATTTGTCGAGAATATTCTTCCTCTTTTTGAAGGTCAAAATTAATTACCCTAAACACATTGGAATTCGTCTAGAATATTCTTCCCTTTTAAAGTAAGGACTATAGGCGCAAAATAATCCCCCCTAATAGTTCGATCAACCTCTATTTTCAGGACACCCACGCAAAACTGACGCCAATAGTTAAATCCTATATTTCTTTAGTTTTCTCTAAATTTATTATTTCGGCTTTTATTTCCTCTCAAGAGTATTCAAAAGTTATATTGGATGATATTAGCCTCTTGCAAAATATTTCATAAATCAGGATATTTCTTGGCTAAGGCGCAAGCTACCCTCGCTCATTCTTTCCACGCTTCTTAATTTATTGCCTTGTTTTCGTCATAACATTCCTAATGAGAGACTTTCCAAAAGTTCTACAAAATTTAAATTAAATGCAAAATCTACCCAATATTCGAATTTTCCGCTCATTTTTTTTTATGATAATGCAGGTTCCTATCATTCCTCCATAGTTGTTGCCAACTTCTCACCATACACTACGGAAATATCCAAAAATAAAAATCGCATTTCGTCACACTATTTTGCTAATATCTTCGTAAAAACTAATTTTTTCTATATAAGTGTATTTTAAAAATAGTTTTTATATTTTAAGAACTATTTATCGAAATAAGAAAATCATTTTTATTCATTACGAAGATATTCCAAAAACAAAGTCTTTCATTTCGTTACATAACCTCAACATTTTAAACCTTAAACGAACAAGACAAGCAAGAAAAAAAACTGCTTTTTATATCAATTGTTTATGTTTGATTATTGCTCATACGTAGAATAAACTAAAATTGTTGTTCTTATATTTTTTAATTCATTCTTGCCTTTCATTTAAAATAAATAAATATTTCAAAAGATTTTCTATGTAGTTTTTCGTAGAGGGGGTTGAGGTAGGCATTGAGGAGGCGTCGAACATCTGGTTTGTTCATTGTTCGTGTTCAAATGCAAAAAAAAAGGAGAAAGCAAGCATAGAAGCATAATGTCGGAACGCCCCCGAAGAGTCCGAAGTGCTCCGAAGACTTTTTGAAATTACCGGTAGTAAGCACACAGTTTTTGTTTATTTATTCTGCTCTGCGGTTATTGTTTTCGTTCCTGAACTCAATATTTACGAATTTACTGTGTTTTTGTTACCTCAAGTGAAGAAGATGGCGAGAAAAGGACGTGTGCTTTGTAAAAAGTAGTTTTTTCGTTGCTCCGAACAGATTTCAAAGGCCAAAAAATCTCAGTGCAAAAATGGATGAAATCGGTGACGTTACGATTTCGGAGTTTCAAGAACCTCGAAAACGGTTCTGGCTGGTAAGTAAATCCTTTTTAAAGTCCAGTATAATATTCCTGTAACTTTTTCTTCGCGAGGAGAAATTCAGGGCGTTCAGGTTCAGAAACAATGTGTTCTCTCCTTTTTTTTCAGCAGGTAAATAAAGATAACCTGCTACCTGATGTCAGTTTAAGATTTCATGTAATATCTATGGATTAAGACGAATTTCCATTATTTAATTTCCAAAGAAAAAAGAATAATCATCAGCTTCTGTACATTTGTTTATCCATGTAACTGAAATAAAACTAACATATAATTAAATCCAATTTCAGAGGTCAAGAAAACGTCCGAAAAGCGATGCAATTAGTATAAGTTCGATGGATATTTCTATTGACTCGGAAGCTGGAAGAAAAAAGCGACGAAGAATCACTGAAGTGGCTAGTAATATATTTTTTGCGACTTTGCCATCAGCTTCAAAATCGGAGAAGAAACGCAAAAGAATAAGCACCAGCCAGCTGGATGCCTCTTTTTTATCATTTGCTGGATCTGAAGCAGAAATTCTCCCCACACCAAAAAAGTACGTAGACTTCGGACTCACGCCACTATTAACACTTTTTTGATTATATGGGGTCTCTGAGAATTTCAAAGATTTTAACATTTTTTGAGGGATTTTTAAAAATATTAAATAATTTGTTTTACCGTATTTCCAAAGATTTCTAGCAATGTTTCGAGATTTTAAAAATTTCAAAAGATTTTAAAGAATATAGTGTATTTAGATAATATAATAATAAGAGTATGTAATAATTTTAAAAGATTTTAAAATTTCTAAAGAATTTCCAATGATTCCGTAAGTTCTCAGAAGTTTTAGAAGATTTCAAGGAATTTGTATGGTATTTACAAAATTTCAAGGAATTTCAAAGAATTTTACCATATTTGAGGAACTCTTATGATTTCAAAGGAAATAAAAAGATTTCATAAGATTATAAGAAATTTCTATGGATTTAAAGGGATTTCAAAAGATTCCAATTTCAACATTTTTAAGGGTTTTCATATAATTTCGTAGGATCTCAGAAAATGTCAAAGGATTTAAAAAACTTATCTAGGATGTCAATGATATTCAAAATATTTTAAGGGATTGCAACGTATTTCTAGTGAACTTTTGGGAATAAATGAAATTTCAAGAGACTTCTAGGGATTTTTTAAGGATTTTTGACATTTCAAGGAATTTTAAGGGATTCATAGGATTTAAAAGAAATATAATATAATATGGGGTCTCAGATCATTTCAAAGATTAAAAAATTTCAAAGTATTTTAAAGAATATAGTGTATACATGGATAATATAATAGTAATAATAAAAATAACATAGGTTTAGCATAGTCAAAATCTGCATTGATTAGAATTTTCCGCCTACCAGTTTTTTTAAATTCGAGTTTGAATTTTTTGTTCATGTAAAATTATCCAAAGTAGGCAACCATAAATCGTAACTCGTTTTTTTTTCGCTATAAAATGATTTTTTTATGGTCCTTATGTTGGAAAAGATGTCCCCAGATGTTTTTCGCAACAAAAAATTTTTTGTTGCAAAAGTTTTCTTAATAAGGAAAGTTTAATGTTGCAACATGATTAACATCTTTCTCATGATCTCAGAGAGTTTAAGAAATTTTTATGGTATTTATAAAATTTCAAGGGATTTCAAGGAATTCTACCATATTTGAGGGAATCCTAGGATTTAAAAAGAAATGAAAGGTTTCCATAAGATTGTAAGGAATTTCTATATAGATTTAAAAGGATTTCCAAAAATTAAGAGAGCTTACCAGGGATTTTAGAGGATTTCAACAGAATTCAAGGGGTGTTAATACATGTCAAAAATTTCAAGAGATTTAAAGCTTTTCGGGCATTAACAAAAATTAAGAAATTACAGAAAATATCAAAACTTGTAAGAGATTTTAAGATACTTCGTCCTTTTCGAAGGAATTTCAAAAGATATATGCAGATTTCAAACTTTTTTACGGGATTTTACTCCATTCTTGTTGGGTTGATAGGGATTTTACCAGATTTAAGGGAGTTTATCAATTTCAAAGAATTTCCACCGAATTCGCGGGGTTTTAATAGATTTCAACGGATTTCAATGTGTTTCAAGAGATTTCAAAGCTTTTCGAATGTTTCTAAAATATTGCAAGGAATTTCAAAAAAATACAAAATATTTCAAGGGACTCCAAGGGGCTTTATCAGATTTTATGGGAGTTCAGACGATTTCAAAGATTTCATCATTTTTAAGGAAATTTTGAAAGATATTACATATTTCAAGACGTTTTACGGTATTATACGCCACTCTTGTGGGATTAATAGTGATTTCAAAATGCTTAAGGTATTATATAAATTTCAAGTGATTAAAAAATAATTCAGGGCGTTTTAATCTTTTTAAGTAGATTTTAAAAGATCTCAATATATTTAAAGGGATTTCAAAAGCTTTTCGGAACTTCTAAATTATTCCGAGGGATTTCAAGTGACTGTATCAGATTTTTTGGGATTTAAGAAGATTTCAAAGATTTCATCATTTTTGAAGGTATTTTGAAAGATGTATAGATTTCAAGCTGGTTTACGGGACTTTATTTCATGCTTGTGGGATTAGTATGTTTTTCAGCAGATTAAGGGTTTATATAATCATTTTCAGTAAATTTTAAAGCATTTTATGACATTTTTAAAGGATTTCAATATATTTCAAGGAATTTACCAGATTCTATGGGGTTTCTGAGGATTTCAGAGATGTCATCATTTTTTAAGGAATTTTTAAAGATATCACATATTTCAAGAAGTTTTACGGGATTATATAAATTTCAAGCAGTTTTAACATAATTTAAGGGATTTCAATAATTTTCAGTAGATTTTAAAGGATTTCAGGAGACGTTAAAGGATTTCAATATATATTTCAAAGGATTTAAAAGCTTTTTGGATGTTCTTAAATATTTCAAGGAATTTCAGAAAATAGAAAATATTCTAAGGGGATTCATAAGATTTTATGGGATTTGTGAGGATTTTAAATATTTCATCACTTTTTAAAGAATTTTGAAAGATATTACATATTTCAAGAAGTTTTACGGGATTATACTCCGTTTTCGTTGGATTAATGGTGACTTAAATAGATTAAAGTGATCATATACATTTCAAAGGATTTTAACAGAATTTAAGGGGTTTTATTAATTTTTAGTTGATTTTAAAGGATTCGATATATTTCAGGGAATTCAAACCCTTTTCGGATGTTCTAAAATATTCCAAGTAATTTGAAACAAATATGAAATATTTCAAGGGATTTCAATGGGATTTATCAGATTTTATGGGAATTGAGAGGATTTCAAAGATTTCATCATTTTTGAAGGAATTTCGAAAAATGGATTTTGAAGGTATTTTGTAAATTTCAAGGGATTTCAAAAGATTTTAAAGAGTTTAGGGTGTTTTAAAAGATTAGTATTTCCAAATTTAGAAGGGTTTTCAAATAATTTAGTAGGATTTCAGAAAATTTCAAACGACTTAGAAAAATTATCTAGGATATCAATGATATTTAGAATATTTCAATTGATTTCAACGTATTGCTAGTGAACTTAAGGGATTAAATAAAAGGAAATTTCAAGGGACTTCTAGGAATTTCAGAGATTTCAAGGAATTTGAAAACATTGACGAGTATTCCAGGAATATTGGAGAATCTTACAAATGTAAAAAGATTTTAATTCTTTTAGGGTATTTTAAAAGATTCGAAAGGATTTCACGCGATTTTATGGAAGATGTATATTGAGACTAGGCCTGTACTACTTTCACATGTAAATAATTTTCCCAAGTTACATTTCTAATTGAAGTTCGGATTTAGTTATTTTTGGCATTTTTCAGGAACGAATTCGCAGGTAATGTGGTAATGCGTAGTTGGATAGTCGACATAGCAGAGGGAAATATCAAGGATCATCTCGACTCGACTTTGAGTCGCAGACAAATAAAAAGACAAGAAGCAATCTACGAATTATACTGCGGAGAAAATGTTCTCTTAAACGATCTCACTGCTTTGAGAGAATGTTACTACGAGCCTCTGCTCTCAGCCAACATTTTAAGTTCCTCCGAACTCGACACTCTCTTCGGCAACATCGATAGTTTTATCGATTTGCACAGTGAATTGAGAGATAAATTGATCGAGCTTCGTGACAAAGCCGGATTTACGGACAACGTTGGACCAACGATTGTAGATTGGGTAATTAATAACTTCTAAACAAATTATTCTCCAACTAGCATTCTTACGTGGGCGGTAAAGCGCGCAGGAAACAAGGCATTGTCGTTGCATTGTACAGTTCAATCACTTAAACAAAAAATTTGAGAGGCATGGCTTTATTTTTCATGCAATACTGTTTTATTGTTTTATTACTGTGGAAAGGGACTTAAAAAATTGGAAAGCTGCCTAAAAAATATTAAGTTTTTAAATGCTTTTTCGGAATTTTTACATTTTGGAGGATTTCAATTTAAATTTATTATACATAAAATTTCAAATATGTATCAGTATCAAGTTAGTAATTTTAAAGGTTTCGTTCCTTTGAATTCTTTTTTTTTCTTTAAATTCTATGTATCATCATCTAAATTCATTGCATTTGTTTAAATTCTCTAAATTCCTTGCATTATTTTGAAATCTTTAAAATTCGCTCAATCACCTGAATTCAGTGTAATTCCCTGAATTCTCTAAATTTCAATGACTACAAACTACAAATGAATAGAAGGAATTCAACAAATTTACAGAATTTCCTGAATTCCTTAAATATTTTGAATTCAGCGTATTCCGGAAATTTAAATAATTCAAGAAATTCATGGAATTTAAGGAATTTCAGGAATGCGGGGGATTCAGATAATTGAAGGATTTTAAGGAATTCAGAATATTTGAGGTATTCAGAGAATTCCAAGGATTTCCGAGCATTTGGGTAATTCAAATGATTGAAAGAATTTAAGGAATTCAGAATATTCAAGGATGATTATTTTTAAATTTTTGCATTTTGAAAGCTTTTCATTTTAAAGTTTAAAGGCTATAAATTTGATGTGTCACCATTTTTTGCAATTCAAATAAAATTCTCAATTTTAAACGCTCTAAATTTGAAAGTGGTCCACTTTTATGTTGTAAAATTGATAAATTTGCAGTTTTAAATACTCACTAGTGAAATGATTAAAATTGTAAATTTAAGGGTATGTGACACAGCCAAATACCTACATTGCCGACCTCACTTTTTCAATTTTCCGAATTTTTTTTTGAATCTAAGAACTTTTTTTGTAAATAAAATTTCGGGCTGAAACTTTGGAAAATGTATGAGAAGACAATAAACTACGTTTATGTACCTTATTCGAGGAAGAACTTCGCAAAAAATTATTTTCGAAGAAATTAAAACTGGGTGCATTTTTTGAACCTAAGAACTTTTTTTATAAGTAAAATATCGGCTTCAAACTTTGAGAAATGCAAGAGCTGACAGTAAAGTACGTTTATGTACATTATTTGAGTATAAAAGATGCAAACAGAAAAATTCCAACTAAGTGTCAACTCCGGTTCCGCTTGCCAGTTCGGTCGGTATTTTTGCGATGGGCACGACAATGCGAAGTCTGGCGGCCACTAATCGAGGCTCTATCAGCTGACTCGTCTACATCTGAAATATGGGGTCCACGCTGTCAAAGATTGTTAGATTGATGATCCGGTGTTCTTACAATAATATTTTTTGAAAGTTGTGTCCAGCATAAAAGTTGAGTGAAATATGTTGTTTCAATGTTGAATTATGTAAGTATTGAAATCGCTATTGGCCTCGTTCAGTGGCCGCCAGACTTCGCATTTTCGTGCTCATCGCGAATACCGACCGAACTGGCAAGCGTTGTTGACATTTAGTTGGAATTTTTCTTTTTGCATCTTTTATACTCAAATGATGTACATAAACGTACTTCACTGTCGGCTCTTGCATTTCTCAAAGTTTGAAGCCGATATTTCACTTATAAAAAAAGTTCTCAGGTTCAAAAAATGCACCCAGTTTTAATTTCTTCGAAAATAATTTTTTGCGAAGTTCATCCTCGAATAAGGTACGTAAACGTAGTTTATTGTCTTCTCATACATTTTCCAAAGTTTCAGCCCGATATTTTAATTACAAAAAAAGTTCTTAGATTCAAAAAAAAATTCAGAAAATTGAAAAAGTGAGGTCGGTAATGTAGGTATTTGGCTGTGTCACATGCCCTTAAGAATACAAATTTCTACATTTTTATAGCTTCTAAGTTTTTGAATGTCTACAATTTCAAGTATTACTCATTTACAGTTTGTTTAATATCGAAAGCTTTGAATTGGGATTTCATGAATTATTTAAAGATTTTAATTTAATATTGTTGAATTTCAAACGTTTATTCAAGCGATTGTAGACATTCCAGGTTTAAGTTCATTATTCAACTAAGCATTGGTTTTAATCATTTCTTCAACTATAAAATAATTATTTTCAAAACGATACATACCTGAGAGATATAAAAATGAAACCAAACCATTTTCAATGATTCGCTGTAAGGTTATTAGAGTTTATGTGCTTTTAAATCAAACGTGTTTAACTTAAAATGATTCCAGCTTGCAATAATTAAATTTTTAAACCTGATCAACAAGATTAAATTTTTTAATTTACAGTTTTGAACTAGGTTTAAAAAGAGGAAAGTCATACAATTTTTATAATATTTGAAATCATTATTTTTTATAAAGTAAGTTAAGAAGGTAAACATGTAATTCCTGCTTGAAATTAAAAAAAAATGTAAGTGTAATATATTCTAACAATTAAGTTATTTTTTCTGAAACTAGTGTTAGAAGTTAAAAATATTAAAGGCTTTTTCTTTAATCCAAAAAATTAAAAACTTATAAACTGTAAAACAAACTTGAAGAAATACAGTTAGTAAAATGTCAAATATATTTCTTTCAAAAATATTAGTTTCCAATTAATAATTTCATTTTTTTGTACTATTTCAAAGATTTAAAATTGATACCAAAGAATTTTATATATTATCCATTAAACATTATTTTTCTATTACACTTATGTTCTATTACTTATGTTCTATTACTTATGTGTTGTAGATTATTATTATTATTAACTTTTAATTTTAATTGTCTTTTCTACAGTTTTCGCGGCTGAAACCTTTGTACGTTGAAAGATGCAGAACTCAAGTCTGGGCCAGACATCTCCTCGATTCGAAGAAACTCACAAATAAGCGATTTCAGGATTTCTTAAAAAAGAAAATGGAATCTTCCCATGCTGTCGATTTGTGGACGTATCTGGACGTGCCTCGATCTCGCATCGTAAAATATCCACTCCTAGTCAAAGAAATTTTGCGACATACTCCAGCTGGCCATTTGGATGAAAATACATTAATGAAATCGCGAGAGGTTTTATCAGAATTGCTCAATGAAATCGACAATGCTATGGGAGAAGCTGAGTGTAAATTGGCTCAGACGAAAATTAATCCGAAGGCTGAATACGATCCTGGCAGATGCGTTGAAAATGCTGCGGAGTTGATAACCGAAGGGCAACTTAAAGACACTCGTGGAATGGTAATCAATCTTCTGATTTTACATTTAATTAGTTTGCCTTTAAATTGGAAACATTTTAATAACAAAAAATAACAATTTCAGAAATACCACTGTTTTCTTTTCAATACCTGTTTGGCGTTAACGAGACCCGTGAGGCGATCTGCAAGGAAATACAATTTATCATTCCAAGTAGTAACAAAAGACCAAATTTGCGTTGACGTAAATTCAACGAATCAATCCCCTTTGGGATTTAAAGTCGGCAAACACTTTTTGTCCGTCGAAGACGAGCACCAAAAAAGACATTGGATGGATTCTTTAAAAAGAGTATTTGAATTCGCGTCTAAACAAGAGATCATCGTTGAAAAGGAAAACAAATCGGATTTTGGGTTTCAGAAACCCGAACTAAAACGAAGATCTAGGGCGAATCTACGTGAAAGTAATTTCTCGTTCACACTTCGGAGGAGTCTATTTAAACCTACGCAGAATTGTATTGATTACACGTAATGTATTCTAACAAGCCTTAAAATATTTAGGCTTATTCTTAAGTAATGTAAGAAATTACTACAAATTCTAAAGGGCCTGGGGATGTAGACCTATTGTATAAGAGTTTGATGAAATTCAGACAAAAATTGTTTATCTAAAAGGATCCACAGTATTGCGGATGCAATTTACCAGTATTCTGAAAGGGAGAGGGTTTCTTACTCGTAAGTAATTGAACCCGTTTTATGAAAGCTGTATATTTAAGAATTTTGTCTATTCAAAAAAGTAATTAGATTTTGTACCCACGCGTATATAATTCTATGGGAAATTTACAGCATAGTTTGTATTTAAACTCACTTTATTGGTGAGTACTTGAATAAAATTTTATAGTTATATTCTATTTTAAATCCTCTCACTTAATTAACATGTTATAGCTTCTTTTTTATATAACCAAATCAGGCGAAACTAGTTTGTCTGTCTCAGGGTTGCTACAAGACCTGGAGGTCATGGATTTTTGAAAAAATTACTGTCTCAATTATTATTTTGGTATTTTACTGCAAATTCTTGAGTTGATGTTTTTACTAATAAAATAATATTAATGAGACTTGTTTAGAATTGAATAATTATTGAAAAGCCCTTTATATTTGCATTGATTGCTAATTGTACAATGTGTTGAAATTTAATAGAATTTACAGGATTTCTTAAAGATTAAACGAATTTTTTCGAAAGTAGACCTGTAAAACCTGGAAAAGTCATGGAATTTTGTAACCGGACTTCTGTAGCAACCCTGTCTCTGCTAGTTGGAAAAATATTATTTTATTCAACTTTCTATACAAAAAAGGCAAATTATACTAAAATAGAGTACATTAACCTAATTTTGCAAATTGAACCTAGGCTTTACAGGGTTTCATCGAATTGCCATCGGGGTAGCGTTTCTTAAAAGCTTTTATAAGTTGTGGGTCTATGAGATGAATACCATCGACCTGATTTCCCAAGGTTATCCAATTCGGCTGTACGTTATGCGGACGACCAAAGAGTTCAATTTTCCTAGTTCCAGGACTCATACGTTCAATTATCCCGTAAATTTCATCAGGTTTGTGACTCGTAGCTCTGACTTCTGCGACAATAACGTCACTATCGAGTCCTCGATTGATTCTAGGATTTCCCTTCATTCCAACTAGGCAGTGTTCTTTTCCATGGTTCAACCAATGACCCGTCCTCCCTGTTCGAATTATTCTCTGAAGTTGATTCGTCTTCACCCAGATTATCTCATCGACTCTTTCATATCCCCACAGTTGAAGACATTCTCTGCCGAGCTCCATCGCTCTTCCAGTTACCCAGAGAAAAAGTAAACCTTCGTCCTGAAGTGCTGGAATTCCAAGCTGCCGCATTTCATCATCCGACATTGTCCCATAAGGCAATTCCATGTGGATATCCCATGGAGGATCTGCCATTATTACTGCAAATTTACCTAGGACGGACATGTCCAAGTATCGAAGGTCGCATTGGATCCATTGTGCGGGGTAGAGAGTTAATTCTGTTCCGGAGGTGCAGTTATTTAAATTTGTACTTGCGAGTCTTGGACAAGAGTCTGCTGATGAGATAGTACTTGTTGCATTCGAGGAGGTAGATTCTAGGTTTGACGAGTTTCCGTTTCCCTCAACATCAAGAGATATGTGATGATCTCTTTGTTGAGGCGACAAACTATCTACCTCGTAGTGAACATATCTGGAAACAGAAAAATGTTGTTACATTCGGAGAGTGAATTCAGGGCGCCTACCTGACCAGAAAAAGGGCGGGAATTTTGTTCACTAGGTAAAACCGGGAAATAACAGGAAATTTTATTCTGTGACCGGGATTTTTTATTCGATTGTACTAAAATGAATACTAAAATTGTTTAAATATTTTATTTCTCTCAGGTTGTTCAATCTGAGTTATGTCTGGATGTAAAAAAGTATAATTTTTACTTAGAACTGCATTTTCAAAAAAAAATTATAATTCAGATCTGAAACAAAGAATTTTCTAAAAGAATTATAATTCTAACTTGGGTGAGGAAATTTTCGGGAAGAATTATAATTTGCAGGCCGCAAAGGGGCATAATTACACAAGCACATTAGGTAAAGAAATGTAACAAATTTTGAATTTCAAACAAAAATATTATCATTTCATGCTTCGAAATCACGACATTATTGTCACTTTTTTTGACGATGCAACTATTTTTCACAGTTACGTTTTTTAAAATTGTACTATATTCCGAGTACTAAACATTAAACACTAATTGACTTTACAACAAAATTCTGAAACTGTTCAAAATTAAACAAGTTACAGATTTTAACGTTAAAAATTGGACTATTGCAATTCAAACGTAAATGTAAACGCCCGATTGAAACTTTATAAATAAACCTTTTCCAATTTTCAAATAACCCGAAATTGATAGATTTATAATGAAACGCTTTTACTCAATTTCAAAACCGTGCTCAAATATTCTTTCAATCTAAAATATTCAATTTTTAAATTATAGATCAAATATTGAAAACTAAACATTTTGGAACTCTATTGTTTGAAATTGAAAGCCTAGAATCGTTAAAACTTCAAATTGTAACATTGAACGTTAAAATTTTAATTGTTGAAATTTGAAAATTTTAAAGTTAAAGTCCAATTTGATGACTAAGTAACAATTGAACAATTATTTATTTCAAATGACTTAAAATACAAATAATTTAACTTCTAATCTAAAAAGTGTTCAGTTAAAAGATTTTTTTTGTATGTTTCCCACTTAAAATAGCTTAAAATGATACAATTTTGTACATTTACAAATTTATTGATTCATTCTTCAATTTAGAGCATCGAAAATGTTAGCCTGGATGTATATTTTTAACCAGAAATCTTTAAGGTTCAATTTATAAAAATATATAATTTAAAAATTTGCAGCTAAACGGCAATTCACTTATGTGCTTTAATTTGCAATTTAATTTTGATTAATTTAAATGCAAAATTTTTCAGCCGTGAGTTCGAATTTTTAATTTCAAAGATTTCAAAAGAAATTAAAGATTTTATAAGATTGCAAGGAATTTCTATAGACTTTAAGGAATTTAATAAAATTGAAGAGTTTTTCAGGTATTTAAGAGGATTTCAACAGAATTCAAGGGTTTTTAATAGATTTCAGTGAATTTAATGGATTTCAACCATTTCAAGAGGTTTCAACAACTTCAAGGGATTAAAAACTTTTAGGGCATTTTATAGAGGATTTGAAGGAATTTCAAAAAATATCAAAGATTTAAAGGGATATCAAGGATAATTAAAGGGATATTAAATGGCATCTGATTTTGTGGATTTTACGGAATTTCAAAGGGTTTTAACGAATTTATCATTTTTGAAGAAATAGATTTCAGTGAATTTCAACGGATTTCAATAATTTCAAAATATTTCAAAAAAATATGAAAGATTTCAAAGATTTTAAAGGACTTTATCTGATTTTGTCGGATTTAAGTGGGTTTCAAAGATTTCATCATTTTTAAGGAATTTTAAAAGATATTATAGATACCAAGGAATTTATCGAGATTTAAAAACTGTTAAAGGTTTTTCAAAGAATTTAGTAGGATTTCAGAAAATTTTAAAAAGGTATCTAGGATATCAGGGACTTATATAGAGTTCAGAGATTTGAAAAGAAAGTTTTACAGGAATTTTAGGAGTATTTCTACAACAGATTTCAGGGCATTCTGAAAGGATTTCAGGGAATTTTTGAAAATGACTAATTCTAACATGATAAAGGGAATTCCCTGAAAGAATTAAAATTTTTGAGATAGGGCAAGGAAATTTCATAAAGAAGTATGGTTACCAGACCGAAAAAAATGAAAAATTGACTAGGAGAAAACCGATAATTTAAAATCATCGTCTGGTAGACTCTGGAATTTTTTCAAGATTTGAGTAGCCCTCCTGATTACTTCCAACTTAAAAACGAAAATTTCAAGTCTCTTTGTTAAATAGAAAAGCTGTATGATTTCTTACTTGCAAGTATCCATATGAAAGCAAGTGTTCAAAAAACTACAGTCACCCAGAGATTCGTCCGTGTGACTTTGAATGATCTTTTTAAAATGCAGCTTTTTGCACTTTCCAGAAAATCCTTGTCCACTCGTCTGATTGATTTTAGCGCAATCAACTCGAGTACCATGTGGACAAAACTCCATCACCTGAGCTCCACCCTGAGATCGAAATCTTTCCGCTAAAGATTTTTCCTTGGAGGTTTGCTTTGACAAAAGGTCGAGAATTTGTTCCCCGACTTTCTTGCTCTCCTTTTCCCTAATTGTCGGTGTCGATATCAAGGCCATGATGTCCTCGATTTTATCCTGCTTCGATTGCTTTTCAGGTGGCGCATCTTCATTTGATTCTGACACAGATGATTCAGTTCGTTCTGGGCTTTCAACAACAATTGATTGATAAGGCGATTGAGCCGATTGTGTCTCCGCCACAGACAGAACTGTATATCCAAAAACTCCATCTTCCGTCACCTCTTTGATTCTGGAATAATTTTTCGTAGAGTAAAAAGAAGAATTAAAGAGGAGAATTAAAAGCTAGTAAAAGGACGGAGGGAAAATCACTAACTTTATGACATCCTGAGCGGCGAGTTTTTCCAGAATTTTACTTATGTCTGCAGAAGAAACGTCTGCGCTCAAATTCTTTCGTAATTGGTCCAATAGTTCGGCGGAAGTGATCGGCAGTGTGGAAAGGCATTCGTGCAATATGCACAAAATGTCTTGTTCGTATTCGGAATGATCAGAACGCGCGCAAGATGTGGCTTCTACTGTAAACAAAATATAATTTTTGTATTTTATTTCAAGGGATAGAAGTCCTAATAAGTTGAAGAGTTTTTAATTTAAAGGTATTCAACAGTTTTCGATATAATTTGTCACGTTATTGAGCTATCTGTTAATAATTACGACTTTATTAGGATCGAATTAGCCAGAGTCGATTTTCAATTGACAAGGACACGTAACAACAATAAGTTACCAATGTCGGGACGAAACAAAGTCAATGTTTTCCATTGTTCGATTTGCGGAGCTCGTTTCACTCCATTAGGGTTTCTAGCTCCTTTATATTGAAATACAATGATGCGTGTTGCATAACGAAAAAAAAAAACATTTTAGAGCTAGGGAGTACAGATTACAAGGATCTCCTTCCTTGAACGATATGCAATATTATACATTAGGGTGAGTCGAAAAAAAATAATTTGGAGAAATCGCAAACAATACCATGCCTAAAAGTAATGCATTAAGTGTCAAAAATGTGGAATCCAAGGGACTTTCCCCTATCCCCCTGTGTTTTCCCTGCTTTTCAAATTCCCCCTTTTCCCTTTAAATATACGACATTCGAAAATACAATATTTGAATTAAGCGGCAAATTCTTTGAAACTGGTAAATAAGCGTAAAAACTATAAAACCCTTATTGTTCGTTTTACATCTACAAAATTATTCTATTCATAACTATAATATGATACCAAATGTAGTGAAAGTTTAATTTTTTAAAGTTATAGAATTATTTATCATAATTAATTTAAATTATTCAAATTAAAAATATTATTAATTAATTTTTATAGTCGGACCTTTTTGTTTCGCCGTCAATGGATTTGCAACGACCTAAGTATGTCATATTTTTGTAAAAAAATGCTTCGATGGCAGAAATCATCAAACAAATTATTTAACACTATTTAAAAATATAACAATTCTAATAAAAAGATTGTTTCTTACTTTCCACCTGTAAAATTAAATCTTTAATTTTTCCGCTATTTCCCCCTCCCTTTTTCGTGAAAAAAATACCTTATTGCCCTATTTCTCCTCTTTAAAGGCGCTTTGATATCTGGAAATAATCTGACTTCACTGATTCACACTCTTTCCCCTATTCCCATATTTTCCCCTTTTTAAAAGAATTATTTTTTTCCCCTACTTTCAAAAAACTTCCCATGTTTTTCTTTGCTTAAATGCGAACTAAAATAGAACCTAATAAGAAAATCCAACTTTTTTTGTTGAAAGTTAATTCTCTTTGGTTCGAAAGTCTACTATTATATGTTTGGTTCAAAATTCATCTCTTTTGGTTATAAATTAAAATATTTAGGTAAAAATTCATTTTTTCTGTTTTAAAAGTTAACACATTTCTAAAAAATTCCACATTTTAGCTTTAAAACCTAACTCTTTTGTTGAGAAGTAATATTTTTTGGTGGAAAAGTCAACGTTTTTGTTGAAAATGATACTGATTTTGGTTTCAGTTTAATCTTGCTTGTTCCAAATTTCAACCGCGTAATTTAAAATTGGTCTCTGTTACATTAAAGTGTAACTATTTGGTTCTGAATGCAACTATCTGGCTGAAAATAATACTTTTTTTTCTTTGAAATTTGAGTTCTTTGGTGGAAAATTAACTTTTTTGTAGAAAATTGATCTTTTCGGGATGAAAAGTCAATTTTTGTCTGAAACATTCAATTTTTCAGCTTGAAAACTCAACTTTGTTATTAAAAATTCATCACTTTTAGTAGGAAATGCATCTTTTTGTATTAAAATATCAACTCTTCACGAAAATGTATCTCTCTTGATAGAAAATTAATATTTTTTGGTTGTTGAAAATGCATCTCTTTTCTGTTAAAAATTTCATATTTTTTGGTTAAAAATGCAACAGATTCAACTATTATGTTAAAAACTAATTTTTTTGGTTGAAGGTTCATAATTTTAGTTGGAAATTCATGTCTTGTTGTAAATTGAACTAATTTGTTGAAAAATCGTTTTTTTGTGTTAAATTAATTTTGTTAACTTTTAATTGGAAATTCACCTCTTTTGGTAGAAATGATATCTTTTATGGTTGAAAATAAACTTTTATGTTAAAAATGAGTAAATTTCGTATTTTTTGGTTGAAATATTAACTATTACATTTTCCGTCAAGAATTCATATTTTTTTGGCGGAAAATTCAACTACTTGGTTGCAATTGGAACTACTGTGTTAAAAATTAATTATTTTAGTTGAAGATTCATCATTTTAGTGGAAAATTCATCTTTTTGCTTAAACATTATTGGTTATAACTTTTATTGGTTATGAAATTATCTTTGTAAGTAGAAAATTCAACTATTTGATTGATAATTCCTGTATTTTGGCGGAAATTCGTTTTTTTTTGTAGTAGAAAATTAATCTTCTTGGTTGAAAAATTCATTTTATTGTGTTAAAAATGCTTTTGTTCTGTTGTAATTGCAATATTTTGTCTTCAAAATTTACACGGCTAGCCTCGATAAAGTTTAATCCAAAAGTGCTTCTCAATTTACATAAAGATAAAAATCGTACTAAGCATTTTTGAGAAAACCGATTTTTTATTTTTAACGATTAAAAATCTAATTTTTCTCGAAAGCGATGCAAAACATGAATAGTAGTCCATAATTCAAAAGTGTTCTACTTCCTGAAATATATAAAAGTATATCCTTGTTGAAAAATGTTCATCTAGTGTGTTTTGACAAATTTTTCCCAAAAAATAGAAAAAATCGATAAAAATAAACTGAAATAACATTTACTTCAACATTTTTACTGAACTAGAAACAAACATTTAAAAAAATGAAATGTCGAAGTTCGTTAAGCTAAATGCTATTTTAGTAGATTTTTATTGACTTTTTCCATTTCTTATTGTTGGAAAAATTAGTTAAAACACACATGAGGAACATCCGGCAAGGATAAATTTTTGTAGATTTCAGGAAGTGGAACAATTTTGTACTATGAATTGCTTTTCATTTTTGGCGTTGTTTTCGGCAAAAATGAGATTTTTAATCCTTGAAAATGATGTTTCAGCAATTTTAGAAATGAACAGCAATTTTTCTTTACTCTGAAGGTCAGGAACCTTAATAGTCGCATGGAAAATGTCCTTTAAATTTTGTACGGACGAAAAACAAACGTTTTTAAAAACAAAAAATTAAAGTTCGTTAAACTAAATGCTATTTTGTGTAACTTTTATCGATTTTTTATATTTTTTGGGGGAAATTTTGTTGAAATACACAAAATAAAAATCTAGTAAGAATATATTTTTATAGATTACAAAAGAGAAAGTGGATGTGCAAGCACTTTTGAGTTGAACTTAATCTAGGCTAACCGTGTTAGGCTTCCAGCCTAACCTTGTTTCTAGCAATTGTGACCCTGGTTTTCACACCCGAATTTAGCAATAGAATTTTTCCTATCTTGCAAATCAGGGTGTTCACTATTTCTTAAATTTTCATCTCTCGGTGAATATTCATGATTTATCCTTTTTGCAAGAAATCTACTGACTCTGAATCACATAATAAGTAGGATAATGACAATTTAAAAATCAATTATTAAACCAATTTTTTAATATTATTTTTGAAACATTTTTGAAGCATTAATTAATAATTTCAAATTGAATGCGTCTGAGATTTAAAAAAAAAGATATATTCAACTATTTTGGACTTCCAATTCGAAATTGCTTTATATTTACATCTAAAATTATTAACTTGAAAACTGACTATCAAGGCTTTTAAAAAGAAATTTTGAAATATTTAATATCGGAATTGTCCTGACATTTTGAATATTTGAATTTGAAGCTACAATATTGTGAAACGTAAAATTCAAAACCTCCAAAAATTAGTCTAAAAATTAATTTAGGAAAAAACTTTAGTTTCAAGGCCTCAAATATTAAACTGTTTTAGAATTGCACATTCAAATTTAGAATTTTAAAAACGATAAATATATTATTAATAAGCATCATATCACGTAGTATCAAGTGACATTCTAAACTACTGGATAACTTTTCTTACTAAAAACTGTGATTTCTGTTTTAAAATAATCACTGTCATTTTCAACGTTCACAATTGTAGATTTTTGAATATTGTGAACCTTTAAAGTTTAATTATTCTAAACACTTTGAAAATTATATGCTTTCTAATTATATATAAATATAAAATATATTCATATATTATATGAATATGCAAGCCGATAAATTCAATGTGTGATGGCATCGAAATTTTTCAGTGTATAAGGGTTTGTATTGACATTACAGGCCTCTTTTTGAGAGAACAGTAGTCAAAGATTATTATTACACTTTTTATTTTAGAATTCAGTAGAGGACATGTAGTAGGCCCTTTTTGCGTATTTTGTTTCCTTTTGACCAAAACACTACTCAGGCCCCTTTTATGGCAAACGGCTTCAATTAGAGAAAAAAGGTCTTTAAACCTTAAATCCAATTCACTCAATTACAGGTCGCAAGATCATAAATATAAACGAGACTTTTAGGGTGGAGATAATCGGGCTCATCTTTATAAACCCTAACAAGATCTTAATCTCGTTTATTGCCCCCATCATAAATTTAAGGGCGCTCAAGTGAAGCATTTTGAATTTTTGCCTCTTCTTCAGAATTCTAAGTAGAATTGCATGCAATATCAAGTGACAAACAGTTTTTATAAATCCCTTTACGAATAATCAAATTATAAAAAATAAAGGACGTCAATATTAATTCAGAATAAACATAAATTGTTCTTACCGGCAGTACTCTGAGACTCAGAGGAAGGGGAAGACGACAATGAAGTCGACGTGAGAGTGAAAAGTTCATTTCTCTCCCTTTTTCGTTTCTGCAATTTTTCACGCAGGCTTGTTCTCTTTAATTTAATTGCCTGAATTTCTTCAAAAGCGTCGGACATTATCGATTAAAAAAACTATAATCAACCAGTAAAATGGAAACATTCGTCCTTTTTTTTACTCTTAACTTTGACACATGACAATACCAAATATATAGGTTATGAAAGACAATGATCAAAAGAAAATAACAAGAGATTAAAAAAACAATCTCAAAAATACGAAAGTTGTCAATTGTCACTCAAAAATCAAAAAATAACATTCATAGCGCCGATTGTTTACATCCCTTCAAAATCGCTGAACACGATACGACCAGATACGACACAGCTCCAAAAACGATATATATTTGAGCGATATCAGCGCTACTAACGACTGTATCCCTAAATATTTTTACATATTTCGGTGTGGGGGAATTGATGTATTTCACGTAGTGACGTCAGCTAGCAACATGTCTGCACACCGAGGTCCAATCTATAATACCAATTGCATGAGACTAAACTTTTTTTTAACTTGGAAAAAAATTATTTTTTCACAATAAATGTGTTCGGATATTACTTTATATTTTTCAAATTTATTTAATTAATTGACAAGGTTGTGATAACAAAAATGATTGATTTTATTATTTAATATAATAGATTTGAAAAGTAATAAAAATTCGGAATGTGAGTTACTAAAACGTTTCGCGAAAACATTGCAAGTTTCGTGAGTTTCAAAAACGTTCGAAAGTTCAACAATATATTAAATTAAATTTGAAAAACTTCAAATTCTTAAAATTTTAGGTAAAAATATTGCATTTTCAACAAAATAGTTCAATCCTCGTAAAATATCTTTGCTGTGACTGAATTATAGCTATACAAGAAATAATTTCACTGATAATTTAGTATGATTGACTGATTTATCATTCAAAATAGCTCAGTCATAGTTAAAATTCAGTCACTAATTGATATCAGTAAAAATTGTAACTAATTAAAATTCAGAAAGAACCAAACAGTTGTATTTTTAACTGAAATACAATTTTTTTAATAATAAAAATTTAACCAAATTTTCACATTTTCAAGCCGAAAAGACGAATTTTATACTAAACAGGCGATTTTTTTAACCGAAAATATGAATTTTTAACAAAAATGTAAATTATCAACCAAATAGTTGAATCTTCAACGAAATAGATAAACTTTTTACTAAGAGAGGATCATATTAAACATTTATGATAAATCTTCAACTTTTATGATGAATTTTAAACTGGAATAGTTACATTTTCATCACACAAAAAAATAATAAAGTATATATAGTTCAACTTTTAACCAAGTAGTTGAATTTTCAATTAAAAAAGATATATTATCAACAAAACATCTAATGGTTGATATTTCAACCAAACAAATTTTTTATTTCAAATCAGAAACAGTTGAATTCTTCAAAAAAGACGAATTTTCAACAAAAAGGTTGAATCCACAACAAAAACTGACTATTTGTCAACAAAAAGTTGCCTTTTTAACCACAAAAATTGAAGTTTCTACCAAACGAGATGAATTTTCACACAAACAATTTTTTTTGTTCAAGAAAGTGAAAAAAATCCACAAAACTGTTGAATTTTCAACGAAACAGTTACATTTTAACCAAATAATCAAATTTTCAAACAAAAAAGATGAATGCTGAGCCAAAAATAGAATAATAAACATTCCAAACAAAAAGAATGAACTATCAACGAAAAATAGTTGAATTTTTATATTGATCGAGTTCTATTAATTCAGTTCGCATTTGAGTGGAAAACAAGAAAAAACATTGAAAGAAGAGAACAGGGAAAATATTGTGAAGCCTGCGATAAATAGATAGGAATTTTGTTTATTTTTCTATACTGCAAAAATATTAGCCTAGAAAATTGAAAATTGTACCCAGAAAATCAAGTTAATTTTCCACTGCACACTTTTTTATTTCTTACTATACACTTTCACTAAAGAAAGTGTGTTGAACTACGCAAAATATTTTAGGCCCTGTAATGGCGTCGTGTTGATACAGTATTCCATATTTATATTATTTTTTATATTACTATGTATTAATGTCAAATTAGCACTAAAATAATTATATTAGTATGTATGATTATTGATTACAGAATTCAAATTTCAAAGTTCAAATTTAATACTTGAAGAGAATTTTTTGAATATTTTAAATTTTCCCGCCCTAATACATGAAACTTTGAAACGTTTCCAAAGTTTAATAAGCTTGACAATCCTATAAAAAATAATATAATGAATAAAAAATAAATGAAAAAATAATAATAAAATAATAAAAAATAAATAAAATATAATAAAAAAATAAAGTTTCGTCTTCTGCAATTGGTATAATTGTTTGCCCCTCGGCTTCCAGACATCTTGAATTTTCCCCACCTAATCTGAAATACCTAATGTTCGTTACGCAACTCAGAATGTGGCGCTAATCGCGCGCGCGGATTTTTCTCTACTCCCACTCAATCTATATAAGTTCTATTTTTTTGGTTGTATCGCGCGTTCGTTTCAAAAAATCGTTCGTAACGATTTTAACGGATTTATGGTGCGGCCAATTATATAGTGACGTAACGCTGGAAAATCAAGTCGAAAACGAATTGTGGTGCGTGAAAACGGGAAAAGGGAGTTACGAGGGTAAAAATTGAATAGACGACATTGCGTCCACAATAGAGTGCGTAGTTAAGATGCGGATCGCATTATAGGAATCTGTGGGCGTGAAAGATGGGAGTGCAGAAGATGCCCAAGATGGCAGCGAGACCAAAAACAACTCCGCAACAGCGGTGAATAATGACGCTCTCAGACCTTGCTGAATTAACATAATACGAACGACATAAGGATCGCGATAATGACGAGAGGCTATCCGAGTGGATTTAGACTGACTGTACGAGAGAAAACAAGATATGCAGACCAGATACAGTAGATAGCGAACTTTTGAATCTCCTGCGTTGCTGGAGATTCGCTCCGAAATTCCAGTCTTATATCCATACTTGTATCCATTTAGGATCATCTGACGAGAGTGCTCAAGGTAATTTTGTGTTTTAAGGTATTTGGTAGTTTGTTAGAATTAGTGGTGAAAGTTGCGGTGGTATTTTTAGAAAGGTGAGAGGTTTAGTTTCGCAGCAAATGGGAAGCAGTTTGAATTTTTTAGGACGTCTGCTGCTTTAATTAACGTTTTTTTGTATCTGGGTCACGTGATTTTTACGTGCTTGATCTTATTTACAGCAAGGTATGTGGTGCAGATGAAATCGTATTATTTGTTTAAGCAAGTGGGAATAATTTATTTTTTAATTGAATGCTTTTTTTTCTTTTAATTTTTGACAGTTGAGGCTACATAGATTCAAATTAGTATTTTATTTTTGAATTTCACAAACGATCAACTTTCAGTGTCTTAAATATTGAAAAGATTTAAATTATTCTGTTTAAATTTGAATAACTTTAGCATATAAAATTCTATACAATAATGATTAAAATAATGTTTCCAGAAAAAAGGAAAATTTGGAATGAAAAACAAATGAGTTATTAACTTTTTTTACTACGAAATCAGGATTATATCTCTTATTGTTTGTAAAAAAGGTGGCTGTCATTAATGATTGCTTTACTTAATTATTTTAAAAAACAGAGATACTTTCAGAAAACTCCAATTTGTAATTGTGTCATCTGATGTATTAATTTGAATTATTTTTTGTATACACGCAGCACCTTTTTTTGAATTTTTGTTTTAGGAATGAAGGAATATATTATATTTTCTTCGAATATCCATTGCTTTTTTGAAAATTATATATTTTTATTATTTTTAATGGTGAATTATGATAGGGTAATTAAAAATCACATTAGAGGTGTGATGTCTGTTTCTTGTTT
Source organism: Andricus quercusramuli (assembly GCA_932178445.1). NCBI lineage: Eukaryota > Metazoa > Arthropoda > Insecta > Hymenoptera > Cynipidae > Andricus > Andricus quercusramuli. Next base: position 348,517 of record CAKNXH010000111.1, read on the forward strand.
TTCTTTTTCAATGTGAAATACGAAAATCTTCCAACCGCTCGAGGTTGGAGAGTTTATTAAACCTTATTTTTCAATAAAAATGTAAGCACATAATATTAGATAAATAAAACTTTGAAATATACATTTACACAGGCAATTAATTTCTAAATCAATTTAGAAATCCTTCAGTTTGAAAAAAGATAAGTTTTTTATTCCGAATGTATTTTTAAAATTTTATTTCTATTGATATTCTTATAAATGACAACAAATTGATATTATAAGAATTATTTGAATTGTTACGAAAGTAAAATCTTTTAAAATTTAGAAATCCAATGTTTGTTTACACGTGTAGCTGACATACTGCCAAAGAATTCAACATATTTTTCAGGAAAGTTTTTGTTGATTGAAGAAGGGAACGATTAAAAGTAGAAAATCTAAAGATAATTTTGACAAAATTTGAAACAAGAGTCTGTTCAAATATTTAAAATATCATTAATCAAAGTGTAACTTTGTAATTTCGTATCATAATTACCCCTATCGACCCTGTTATAATACAAACTATGGAAAAATTCAAATCAAATATTGGGAAAATTTGAAATTACGCTTGCACGAATTGACAAGTGTTTGGTCTAAGTTAGGAGTTAATTCATCGTTTCAATAACAACTTTTGAATCTATTAGATCACTTTTAACGGCTCTCAATTTCTGTAACCTTGAATAAAAAAACAATCGTGCCACATGCATTGTAATAATTTACATAGATGTATCTGCACCGCAAGATATCATTAAAAATAATATCCTATAATTATATTACAAGATTTATTAGTAAACTCCCTTTTACATTAAAAATTAAAATTAAACTAAAAAAATAGATGTAGGAACTAAATAATTATAATTGATGTTAGTTTTTTTTCTACATGTTCTTATATTAGTATTTTTAAAATATTTATTTTCATTTTAAGGTATGATAATTAAAACACTGGAATTTTAATATGCGGTGAAATAAATATAAGAAAATCTGATACAATAATTTTTCTTTTCAGAATAAGTACGCGTTTATCTTCCATAGGATATAAAAAATCCTTTCTCTGCATGATTGTAAAATCACAAACAATCACAATGGAGGAGTTCAATAAAATTTTAATCGGCCCTGCAGAGATCATAAAAGGTATTAAAATAATACAATCTCTGTATACGTAAATTCACATTCGTACAATTCTCTTTGTATTTTCTTCACTTTTATAATATTGAAATTCCAAATATATTCTTGTCCTCATTTTAGATCGACTCTATTTCGTGACAGTACGTTCACCAGAAAAGGCAAAAAATACAGCCAACACGCACTATTTTAGTGTAGACGATGAATTGGTATATGAAAACTTTTATGCTGACTTTGGTCCTTTAAACCTCGCTATGGTCTATCGATATTGTCAGAAAGTTAACAGGAAATTGAAGGCAGTTTCACTGAGTAAAAAGAAAATCGTCCATTACACGACGATGGACCCTGAAAAGAGAGTGAATGCTGCTTTCCTAGTAGGCTGTTATGCGGTAAGCAATTTTTGCAATTTTCATTTAGAATCAGTGTATGGGTCATTGTCAAGTTGTAGGCAAATTTTAGCACCTACAGTGGCAATTATATTATTATTAGGAATTAAATATTTCATAACGAAAATTGATCTTATCACATGTACAAATTTTAAAACCAAAAGGGGCAGTTATAGAAATAAGAAATAATAATGAATCCACAAACGCGCATATAATCAGTCGTACTCTGTTCTATTGTACCGTACGGTAATGATGCGAGAAAAATGTTAAAGTTTAACCTTTCTTAATGTTTATTAAAAAATTACAGATTTTAATTGTAAAAAGTCACCTACTTATGAAAGAAAACACCGCCAAGCAAGTAAAGGAATGGTTTTTATAATTTTTCTTTCACCCCGAAAATGGTTTTTAACGCACGTACGGGAATGACGTTTTTGTTATCAAGATGCACTTTTAAGTTTTTATGTCGGATTCACAAAAAAAGAGAGTTAATATTTTAAGGTCAATTTTATAAAATCTTGTATTAAACGATACGCCTAATATTTCTGTATTTTTTACTCAACTGTAACTACAATATTTTACTAGAAAACAAGACGTACGGTAATGATTTCTGAAATGGCAAAAATTGAGGGACAGACTTCAAGGCTTCTACAATATTATTTATTTGACTCAAAAAATGTGCATACATTAAATTTATGTTCATGTGAAGTTTACAAACTTGATACGTTAAGCGTTTTCCAGGTTACTGTCTTTAAAAAAAGGATAAAATCAGTTTATCCTTGTGCAAAGTGAGTTTGGGACGCCGTACGGTAATGACGTTTCGGGTGTTCTTATATTAAATTAAAGTAAATAGGAACAGAAATGAAAAAAAAGAACTGACCATTTTGTAGAGAATGATAGTAAGTGTTTATCAAATTTAAAAAAAAATCAGTACTAGTTTCTAAGTTAATGTTATATTACTGGGACTTCAAGTTTGCCTTCAATTTGACAATTACCCATATATATATATATATATTAGAAATATCTTTAAATAAATTCGTTACTGGCATTAATAATTTACTTTGAGAATGTATTGTATTCTGAGGGTTGCTACAGACCAGACAATTTCAGATAGTCTGAAATTTTATTGTTTTGTTGAAAATTCAAAAATTTTGTTGAAAATTTATTCTTTTTGTTTAAAAATTCATCTGTTTAGGTTCAAAATTGATCTATTCTGGTGGAAATTACATATTTTTGGATTAAAAATCACAACACTTTGGTTGCAAATTAATCTATTTTTGTGGGGAAACCAACTATTGTGTTGAAAACTCGTCTTTTTTGATTGAATTCAGCTGTTTTTGGTTTAAACTTACACATTTTTATGCAGATATCAACTGATTTATTTTTCGTTGAAAATTCATCTTTTTTGTTTGAGAATTCAACTACTTAGTTAAAAGTGAAACTACTTTATAAACACTTCATTTTTTTTGTTCATGATTAATCATTGTAGTTGTAAAACCTTTTTTTTTGTTCAAAATATAAATAATCTTCTTTTGTGTTAGAATATTAATCTTCTTGGTGACTAATTCATCTTCTTGATACGAAATTTGATTTCTTTGGTTGAAAATGTAACTATTAGATTTAATATTTATTTGAAAATTCAAATCTTAGGTTAAAAATTCATATATTTCACTAAAAATTCATCTTTTTTGGTAGAAAATTAATTATTCTGGTTAAAAATTGATCTATTTAGTTGAAAATTCATTTCTATGGCTGAGAAGTATTTTTTTTTGTATTGAATATTCATTTTTTAACGGAAAATTTAACTGTTCCATTTTTTGTCGCTTATCTGTTACGATAGAAATTAATGTTCTTGGCTGAAATTTCAACTGTTTATTTGAAAATTTAAGTATTGGTTGAACATTCGTGTATTCTGTTGGTTGCAAGTTTATTTTTCTAACATTTTAACAATTCTATTTTTTTGAAATAAATTAATTTTTTTAGTTGCTAATTCATCTTTTGTGTTTAAAATTCAAATATCTAGTTAAAGATTCATAATTTTAGTTAAAAATTTATTTGTTTGGAAAATTTAACTATTAAAAAAAAATCCGGTGAACATTAATTTTTAAAGCTCAAAATAGAAATATTTCATGTTTGTTTGAAAATGCATCTTTTTTAGTTGAAAATTAATTTATTTGGTTGAAAACTTATCGTTTTTGGGTTGAAAATGCATAATTTTGGGTTGAAAATTAAACTTTTTTGTTAAAAAGTCATATTTTCTGGTTGAAACCTAAACTGTTTTGCAGGAAAATCGTCTTTTTACCTTATAAATTCAACATTTTGAATCATATTTTTTCTGTATTGATTGAAAAATCTTTCTTGGTTAAAAATTCTATTCTTCTTTTTGTTAAAAATTGCTCGTTTTGGTTTAAAAGTTAATCTTTTTTGGTTGAGGATTCAATCAATTAGTTAAAAATTCGTATTTCTTAGTTTAATTCAACTGTTTTTGATTGAAAATTAAAATATTTTCGAATGGAAATATCAACAATCACACTTTAGATTAAACATTCATTTTTTTATCGAAGACTCGTCACTTTGGTTGAAAATTTAATTATTTCGTTGAAAATTATTTGTTTTAACTGAAAAATTCATTCTTCCATTTTTTGTTCAGAGTTTATATGGATGACCCTTCATAAAATTATGTACGACTATTATAACTAAAAGTGACTAAAATAAATGTAGGAACAAACCTTTTTTTTTTGCATTTACCCATTGATATCCAAATTTTTTTGTCTGTTTTAAATATTTTTAAGCAAATTTTAATATTTAAATTAAATTACTTCGTTTATCAATAATAAAAAAACATTTTTAAATAAATAATTTCAATAACTTCTAATTAACAGCCGAATCCTCATACACACCATAAACAAAGCTGGGTCGCTAACGACCCACTGGGCGTAAATGGGTTAACATTATTGATCTCCTAGGTGTAAGGTTGACTTTATGCCTGAAATAAAATTTTAGAATGGTCGCGTAAATGAAAAATTGGTCAGAAAAAAGTCAAGAAATTTCGAAATTGGGATTTTGTAGCAAGCCTAATTCTAAGTGTCTTCTTTTTAATTTACAGGTGCTTTATTGTAAACGCACAGCCGATGAGGCCTACGATCTCTTAACAAGTAGTCCCGATTCTCCGCCCTTTGAGATGTTTCGTGACGCCTCGTTGAGCGAGCCCTGCTATAGAATAGGCCTTAGAGATTGTCTCAGTGCCGTCTACAAGTGCCATCAACTTGGTTTCTTTAATTTTCGAGATTTTAATCTCAAAGAGTACGAATACTTCGAAAGGGTGGAGAACGGAGATTTGAATTGGATTCTTCCTGGGAAGTATATAGCTTTCTGCGGACCTCACGCCAGTTTCAAAATAGAGAATGGTAATTTCAAGGAATTATAATCTTAAATAAAAAAACTTCCTATTTTTCCTAAAACTGTATGAATATTGTATATATGTTTCCTTCTCTGCAGGTTATCTTCTGCACGCCCCAGAATCGTACTTCACGTACTTCCAACGCCACAACGTATCCACAATCGTTAGGTTAAACAAGAAAAGGTATGACGCTGCCAGTTTCACAGACGCGGGCTTCGAACACAAGGAATTATTTTTCGTCGACGGATCGCCGCCAACAGTTGCCATTGTTCGGCAATTTTTAAAAATATCCGAGAATGCGTCTGGTGCTATCGCCGTTCACTGCAAGGCTGGTCTTGGCAGAACGGGAACCTTGATAGGTTGTTATATTATGAAGCATTATCATTTGACCGCACACGAGACGATCGCCTGGATCAGAATTTGCAGGCCCGGTTCTGTGATCGGGCATCAACAACAGTGGCTTGAAGAGTAAGGAGAAATGTTCTTCATTCAATCCTTAAATATTATTTCATGGTTCAATGTAGCAGTATATTAAAATGCGATAATTATCTTTCAGAAAAGAGGCATATCTCCATTCACTCCGTAGGGAACCGTTACGAGCAGAGAATGGAAATCCTGTCTATGAATACGGGATTTACTCAAAGGTCGCTAGAGCTACGGGTGCCTCTTTATCTGGCTTGAAGAACTCCCGAGTGGTACAAGATAATGTATCTGGGATTATGCATCGCGTAGATGCCATGAAATTGGAGGATCCCACTCCTGCTACGACCGCGAGTGTGAGCGCTACTACTAAATTTTCAGTTTTTATCCCGGGTAAACAAACCCAGGGCGACAAGCTTAATCAAATCAAAGCCAGGAGGAGGGCCACCGTTGCCTCGAGTCCTGCTACCATCACTAATTCTACAAGACCTCCAATCGTCCAGTACGTAATTATAATTATCTTCATAGAAATAAGTATCTAATTAAACCGAAAACATATATAGCTTTATTCCAGAGATATAATTTTATTTGAATAGAAAATCTTTTTTTTTAGTGTCATATTACGTATTATGTTACAAAATCACCTTTGCTTGCTGTGAATACGTATAAGTCGATTACGTAATTAGGAGTTTAGTTACTCATCATTGATTTCTAGCTTTATAAAAAAATTTTCCAAAAAGAATTTAAAATACCTCTCTAAATATTTAGTATTTTATCTTATCATGAAACGATCTTTAATTACAATTTTAATTTATAGTCCCTACTTAGAACCTCTACTCCACAGCAGAGGTACGAAAGAAGTCCGACGAAATATAACTCCACCATCAGCAATAGTCGACAGAAGGTTCGTACAAAACCCTTCATCCTTTTCTTTTAAAATCTGCCTGTAGAGTTGATATTTCAAAAAATGGAGAGAGGCTTTAAACCTGCTTAAGTTGCGGACCATTCAACTTCGACCTTTGCTAAACCCTTGATTTAATTAACCTTTAATTTTGACAATCTTGAGGTAAATCTCTGCGTGACGAAACAAACCTGCTTAAATTTATCGCAGTTGCTTCGCACGCGAAACAACAATCAGACCTAATTGTCGGTTCCGTATTCTATGATAAAGAATTCGTTAAACTGAAAATAGGGAAGGAATAGAATCTTTTAATATATTTCACTGTGTTTCATTTTATGAGTATTTAGAATGTGGTCTGCAACTTAGAAACGAAACTTTACCAACTTTTATTCCGCAATTGCACTCAAGCACTGCTTTAAATGCCTTCCCCTTTTCTTGCAATCTGTAGAAAAATTCGGATGGCGAGCAATAACTCCAAGCCTCTTCGTCACACGATAACCAAACCAACAACCCAAATCCACGACAACAATAACTCTGCTACCACCACCAATCCTGTTACGAATTCAATATCCAAATCTGTCACGAGAAACAGTCCCAAAAATGAGGAACAACCGAAGATTTCGTCTACGATACATACCTTACAAATTAATCTGAGCAAGAATAATTTGGAAGATCGCCTCGCACGTTATCACTCTCTTAGGCAGTAAGTTAGATTGCTTTGCTTTCGCTGGATCGAGAAATCAAAATATATACTTCACTCATAAATTATCAGGTCATCTAAATTCGTTCAATTTCATTGATTTCGCAGCAAGTCTGTATCTTCTACCGAAAATGGGGCCTAAAATGTTTCAAATTTCGGACTACATGCCTTTTGTATTAAAAACTTGCCGCCACTTACTCTAAAAGCAGGGGGAAACAAAATTTTCATGAAAGTAGGGGAACAAATTCTTTTAAATAAAATAATGTGGGTACTGTATTAGATTCCTTTTTAAAACGCTTGAAATTCCTAAACTTTCGAGTAAAAATATTGCATTTTCAATCAAGTATCTAGATGAATTTTTAAACAAGTAATTGAATTTTTAAATAAAAAGATGAATTTTTAACCAAGAAGATTAGTTTTCTATCAGAAATACGAATTTTCAATAAAATACATGAATTTTCACCTAAAAAAGATACATGTTCAAATTAATTGTGAAGTAAGTTCAACAAATTAATTTTCAATAAAAAAAGCGAATTTTCAACAAAATGGTTCAATTTTCAACCAAAGATATGCATCTTCAACCAAAATTTAACAAAATT